>JBBHKE010001973.1:816079-1088368 GCA_037447655.1 Zygnema cylindricum
GGGGGGGGGGGGGGGGTGGGGGGGTGGGGGCGGCTTTCAAATTAGTTTTTGACCTAAAGTCACTTTGATATATCGCAATAAAATGTATAGTGATGTTTGTCGTTATATCGGATAAATAACGCGATATTGAGCCTCTCTATATATCGCTTACACCTTACCGGGTACTCAAAATTAGGTACATATCGAATATAGGCAAGGGGCCTTTCCTACACAACACTATAAAATAGTGGATAACCCTACTTTTTAATGTCACAGGAACGTACCTTTACAAACTATTGACTCTCGGATATCATCCAGGCGTATACCAGGGCCATCAGATTAGATACCTAGAAAAGCCACCAAAATGTACACTTTCAAGCTATGGTGGAAACGGTGCCACGTTAGCACACTATGACACGTGAGCAAAGCGCCACATAAACAACGTAACAGGTCATAAGGTGCCACGACATCCAAGTGCCACGTTGGCACACTATATGCCATGTCAACAAGGTGCCACGTTAGTACAATGTATACCACGTCAACAATGTGCCACACCACCAAAGTGGCTGCCACAAATATATGCCACCTCACCAAGATGCAAAGTCAACAAACTGCCACGTTAGTAAGGTGCCGCATCAGTTGTATATGGAACATCAACAAGGTGCCACGATGCCACATAAGCAAGGTATGACATCAATCACGTGCCATGTCAACAATATATGCCACGTCAACAAGATGCCACGTTAACAAAATATATTCCACGTCTGCCCACTTTATGCCATGTCAACAAGGTGCCATGTGGGTGCCACGTTAGCACGCTCTATACCACGTCAGCAATGTGCCACGAGCACCCGCCACCAATATATGCCATGCACCCAGATGCAACGTCAACAAACACCTTGTGAAGCTCATGTGCTTTACAGGCACACTTTTATATCACCAAAGATTTTTGAGACCTTTTTAACCTGTACGGTCATCACTTTACGGAGGAAAGAGTGCACTCAACCGGATAAGATTATAGATTTGCCCAACTGAGCGGAACGCACTTTGTTTCGCGCCTAACGGAGGCATGACGACCAAGTTATACCGTCTCAAAGATTACCATCCGATTACATGGAACCATTTGCCACCAACCCCCGTGGGGGGTCCATTGTGGATTGCCACGTAACTTTCCGGATTGGCATCTAGATTCTAATGTTAGCCATCACTAGGAATTTAGTTCAGGCTCAGCTGACTTTTGGTCCATTAATTACATTAGGTCAAAGTCTGGCAAGTTAGTGTTCTTTTCACGACTTTGTCTTATAATAGTGGAACAAATAATTACATCCGGCCACGGATCTAGCCGCCTTCCGAAGCATAACTTTTTGCCCCGAGTGTAGTACGGATTATTTTGTCTTCTGTCTGTTCAATTACACTTGCTTGTCGCTCATTGGTTAATAACGTAGCTCTGACTTTTAGACTTGCAATTTGACAAACTTTGATACATAAGGCACTTGGGGTCGAAGGAGACAGGTTGCTTTTCAGTACCGTCTCCTGTGAAAACCCTCAAAAATTCCAAACAAACCTTCTTTGGAGAATCTTTGTTTTGTTTTTGACTCTATTGCAATCTTGGTTTTGGATTTGTCTTGAGTGGGAAATCATAGTCCTTGTGGATAGTTGGCACTATCTTCCCTTTTGGGTGATTTTTGGACTTTTTGCAGTTTGGAATCGACAAGAGTCTGGTCCGTTCCGAGATGCAGACACCGAGGGGTGAAGGAGTACCATACCTATTTGCAGTACCGTCAAGGGAGGGGTTGCCTTTTCCTCATTTTTATCGTAAATTTCTAGGGTATGTTTAGCTTGCTTCACTATATTCCACATCTTCCATCTTTTATTCTCTTTTCTGGGGCAAGGTGATATTGTTAAATCTGAAACAACCAATCCTATTTATTTCTATATTTCTACGTGGTAGTATAATGGATCTAGAGAGCCGGGTAGGTAGGAGAAGCCCGTACATGAGGATGAAATTTTGTGGTCTCCATTGTCCCACAGAATGAGCAGCCTATGCAAAGCCTCTAGGATAATATTTGCCCCTTCCACTTTCTCACTGAATAGGTGCCGCCCAGGCACACAAAAACTTTGAACTCTTACCCCTGTGAGGAACGCAAAAAGAATCACTGAATTTGCTCCCCTAAGCTGTAAGTTATGCAATTCTGTGTCCTCCATTGGACCACAGAATACAGGAAGCCTCTAGATAGTATTTAACTAACCCACTTTAAGCCACAACCACTGCTGCCCAAGAAGGCAAACTGACAATTTGACTGCACCCCTGTGTAGCTTGGACTCCCCTGAGTCGGTAGAAAAAAGAATCACTGAAAAAGGCCAACCAGGCGATAAATTATAGGGTGGCAAAGATGCCAATTTATACAAACTCTCAGAGAGAGGACTATCTACCTAAATTTTCCTAAGTCCTAGTTTTCCTACTTCCCTCTCACAGCTCCTATCTACTGCCTGTACGAACCAATCAAAAAACTGTATAGTACAAGAAAGTACTACTGCCGATGTACTTTCTGTACGGCCTCTGTACGACAAGGCCATTAAGTGGACGCGTGTCCACTTTCCACTCGTCCGTACGTTCCTCGGAATTCCCGCGACCGAATGATGTCTTCCCACGTGGCGCCAGGTCATGCCACGTCACTAAATGCCAAAATGACCATTCCGGGATTTCGGCGATAATGTGCGCCGTTAGATTTGACGTGAAATTCAATCTCGGCCGTAATAAATACTTGCGCGATATTTGTTTCGCTTTCGAAACAAAATGCGCGATATCCATTTCAAACAAGTACAGTACTTCGTATTTCGTAGAACTGTATCTATGTGTGGCGTTTGAGGGTTTCAGTTAAATGAATCTAGTACATTACAATAGTTTAAATACTTATGAAACCCTATATCTCCTAACGGACTTCTACGACAGACTGGTTAGAGCTAACGGCTACGCCGCGCTCTACCGGTCGGGGGTTCGAGTCCTTCCGGACTCAACCTTTTGTTGAGAGTGGCTTAAGCCACTCTTTAGTCCTTCCTATGGAGTTGAGGCAGCCATGGCTCCATTGCTCTCTCTCTCTCTCCTTCAGTGACTACAACAAGTATGGGGGCGAGAGAGAGAGAAGAGATAGAGGCAAGCTGCCTACTTTTTCTTTTCTAATAAATTTAGACCTAGAAAATATATTAAAAACTACTTATTTCAACACTCCCCTTATTTTCTAGTCAAATTTTAATTTTTCTTTTAACCCGCATTTCTCCCGACAATATTTCAATTTAGGAGAGGGCACATGTTTGGTCATCATGTCAGCCACCATTTCTTCATCAGGTCTATACACAAGATTTAAAATTTTATTTTCAACTTTTTCTCTTACGAAGCTTAATCTTATGTCCATATGTTTTGCTTTGAAATGATGTTTTGGATTGGCTGCGATTGCGATTGCAGCTTGATTATCGCAAAAGATTTCATGCACTCCCTCTTTCATATATCCCAGTTCTTGCAATAATGACTTCACCCACATTAGTTCTTTCACAGCAGAACAAGACGCCATATACTCAGCCTCCATAGTAGACTGAGCAACCACCTTTTGTTGCTTACTGCTCCAACAGCAAGCACCTTCCCCAACATACAACACATACCCAGAAGTGCATCGTCTCATAGGTGCGTCCCCATAAACGGCATCACTCCAAGTAGTGATGTCAGTGTGCTCCCCTCCCAAATGCAACCATAACTCTCTAGTTCCCACCAGATATCTCATGACTCTCTTGGCTGCCTCCCAATCCCTCTTCCTAGGATCATTAAGACTCCTACTGAGTACACCAACAGCCGCCGCTATGTCCGGCCTGGTACAATTCATAAAATAGATTAAGCTTCCTACGACCTGTCTATAAGGGATAGACTTCATGAACTCTCTCTCCTCTGGACTCATCTGATCGTCTAAGATCATCACTCCTCCTTCTACACTCCCATCACTTCCTTTTTTCAAGTCCATGGGAGTGGTACAACTGTTAGCATTTTCCATCTGGAATTTCTCAAGCATATTACCTATTGCTTCTTTCTGAGTAAGTCTGATAATCTTCTTCCCCCTATCTCTCTCCATTTGGATCCCCAAAATATATTTTGCTTCCCCTAAATCCTTCATATCAAATCTGCCCCTAAGATCTTTCTTTAGCCTATTGATATTCTCTAAAGACTTACTTAACACAAGCAGATCATCCACATAAATTGCAATAAAAATGACACCATTCTCATCTTCAAACATATAGATAGAATGGTCAGAGCTGATCCGGATGTATCCCAGATCGGTGAGAAACTCATCTAGTTTCTTATTCCACTGTCGGGGAGCCTGTTTCAGTCCATATAAGGACTTTATGAGCCTGCACACTTTGCTCTCTTCTCCTTCTTCCACAAACCCCTCGGGTTGCCTCATAAAAATTTCTTCCTCTAACTCACCATTAAGAAAAGCAGTCTTAATATCCATCTGGTGAATTTCCATGTCTTCCGCTGCGGCCAGACTGAGGAGAATCCTTACCGATGGCAACCGAACAACTGGAGCAAAGGTCTCCTCATAGTCAATCCCCTCTTTTTGGGTGAACCCCTTCGCTACCAATCGAGCCTTATACCTCTCAATTGTATTATCTGGGTTCAGTTTTAGTTTAAATACCCATTTACATCCAATAGGTTTTCTGTCTGGAGGGCAATCCGCTAGTTCCCAAGTATTTGCTTCCATGATAGAAGCCATCTCATCATTTATGGCTCTAATCCATCTTTCTTTCTCTGGACTATTCACTGCCTCCAAGTAAGACTGAGGCTCATCTGGGTGAGATAGCTTAGTTACCTTATGGGCAGCTTGTTTTTCCTGTATCCTTTTGCTGCTCCTCCTTCCTCCTTCAAACTCCGAAGCTGGAATGGATGGAAGTCTTGGATTTCTTCTCACTGTCTCATCGGCTCCCCTGTCCATAAAAACCGTATCTTGTCCCGCTTCTTCCATCTCCTCGAAGTCCATAGGAGTATGTGAGGTTTCCGGTGAGTCTCCTGTATCTTCGATCTCCCCTGAATCTGTAATCACAGTTTCACTCATGTCTTTTTCGGGAACGACTGAGTTCTCCTCACTTTCGGACTCAAATCTGATCCTTATCTTCTTTGTATATTTGAAGGGGTCAAATGACTTCCCTTCATCCATGACAACTAAGTGTTTGACCAGAATGATATCTTTCTTTGCTAAGTCATAGACTTTATATCCCTTAACATCCTCATCATATCCCACAAAGTATCCAGGTTTTCCCTTAGCATCTAGTTTCCAGTTTTTCCTATCCGTGTCAAGACTGTAAACTTGGCTACCAAATACTTTAAGGTGTGAGATATCTGGTTTCCTTCCAACCCATCTCTCATAAGGTGTCACTCCCTTTACAGCTGAGGTAAGGACTCTATTTTTAATATAGTTGGCACAGTTCATTGCCTCTGCCCAAAATCTCTTTCCTATTTTCTTGTCTGCCAACATACTGCATGCACTATCTCCCAGTGTTCTATTTAACCTCTCAGCTACCCCATTTTGTTCTGGGTTATATGGTACAGTTTTCTGGTGCTGCACTCCCTCATCTCTCAAATATTCCTCAAACTCGTTAGAGGTATATTCCCCCCCATTATCACTCCTTATCCTCTTAATGGGGGTTTCATGCAACTTCTCACTCCAAGCTTTATATTCTTTGAAGTAAGTTGATGCTTCAGACTTTGTTTTTAGAAAGTAGACTCTAGAGTATCTAGACCAGTCATCAGTTATTGTCATCATAAACCTCTTTCCTCCAACCGAAGGTACTTTTGTAGGCCCCCAAATATCTGTGTGGACTAAATCTAATACTTTCTCACCTCTATATGTGGCGGCTTTGGGAAAGGGAAGTCTGTGAACCTTACCTTGAGCACAACCACTACAATCATCCATCATTTCATTATCCCCAAACTCAATGCCATCTACTACCCCAAGTTTTTTCATTTCCCTTAACCTATCAAAATGTACATGCCCCAACCGCTTATGCCAAATCATCACCTTAGGAACACCAACATAGTAAGCATTCTTCTTTTCATTACTCAAGTTAAGCCTAAACATTCCTTGGCTACCCTTATCTGCTGTGAAGTAAACTTCATCCCCATACTTAGCTGTAAAGACTACCTTTCTGGTGAAGGTATCAAGCTCTTTATCATCTAACACAGACGTAGAGACAAGATTTTTACTCAGCTGAGGAATGTAAAGTACATCTGAGAATGTAAGTATAGAAGTCTTACCCTCCACTAAGACTTTCAGATCTACTGATCCCAATAGATCTGTTGTAACCACTCTCCCATCCCCATACTCTATCTCTACAGTAGGAATCTTTCTTAACTTAGTGAAGAGTTCTTTATCACGACACATATGCATGGATGCACCTGAGTCGATGATCCATCCTTCCTGTGGAGCTTCCCGGATGGCTCCAAGGGCACACTTCTGCCTCCGAGGAATCTCCTTCTCCTCCAAACTCTCGTCAAGAAGAAGCTCCCCATCCTCCTCAGGGGACTCATCCTCGGTTTCTCCTGACACCTTTGTAACCACAAGTGCCTTTTTCTTCCTTCCGGAAAAACCCCCTCCACGGTTCTCTTGGAGCCTTAGCTCTGATAGCTTGACACAATCTGCAATAAAGTGTCCCGGCTTTTTGCAATAATGACAAAGACCCTTTGGGGGCCTCTGTCCCCCTGAATGATCTCTTTCCCCTCTATAAGGTTTCTTCGGGTCCTTCCCCCATCGGTCCCCTCCTACTGCTAGAGCTTGAATGCTCTTTCCTCATCTCCTAATCTCCATTGTGTTTTCCTGCACAAGTATCATCCTGACTACTGTGTTCCATTTCCATGAACTATCAGGCATTCCCTGTACTCGGTACACTAAGTTTTCGAACTCATTTGGTAATTTCACGATAAGGGTGTTAACTTTCATTTTCATTGTACCTATCCACCCGGCACTTTCCATTTCCGTATAGAAACAAGAAAGATCATTACAGTAATCTAACATCTTTCCTCCTTTGTAAGTGTAACTCAGTAGCTTTTGCTCAGCCAACTGGAGCTCCTGAATAATTCCAGCTCTATAAATTTCCACCAAACTCACCCACAACTCCTCGGCCTTGTAAATGTGAAGATGAGGAGTGGCCAAACCTTGAGTGAGGTGCCTCAGAATGAAGTTCTTGGCAGCCATGTTTACATCCTCCCACATTTGAGTATCGTTCTCCACGGTCTTTACGGTCGCCGCTCCCGATACTGTGGCAATAGGAGTAAGGGGTGTCTCCTTCCCTTTCCCCTTTTCGGACACATTGCTGTCCCCATCATCTGCCTCCTCCGCCGAGGCAGCCGTTGTTGCAGGAAACCTTACTCCCCCAAATCCTGGTGGAGTTCCCGAAGGTGGACGTTTCACTTGTCCACTAACGATACCCCAGTATCGTTTTTCACACAAAGCTCCCATCATCATGGCTTCCCAATAGATGAACCCAGATCCATTGAAGGTGGGCACCCTAGAGGGTGGGCCCATAACCTGCAATTCTGTGTCCTCCATTGGACCACAGAATACAGGAAGCCTCTAGATAGTATTTAACTAACCCACTTTAAGCCACAACCACTGCTGCCCAAGAAGGCAAACTGACAATTTGACTGCTCCCCTGTGTAGCCTGGACTCCCCTGAGTCCGTAAAAAAAATAATCACTGAAAAAGGCCAACCAGGCGATAAATTATAGGGTGGCAAAGATGCCAATTTATACAAACTCTCAGAGAGAGGACTATCTACCTAAATTTTCCTAAGTCCTAGTTTTCCTACTTCCCTCTCACAGCTCCTATCTACTGCCTGTACGAACCAATCAAAAAACTGTATAGTACAAGAAAGTACTACTGCCGATGTACTTTCTGTACGGCCTCTGTACGACAAGGCCATTAAGTGGACGCGTGTCCACTTTCCACTCGTCCGTACGTTCCTCGGAATTCCCGCGACCGAATGATGTCTTCCCACGTGGCGCCAGGTCATGCCACGTCACTAAATGCCAAAATGACCATTCCGGGATTTCGGCGATAATGTGCGCCGTTAGATTTGACGTGAAATTCAATCTCGGCCGTAATAAATACTTGCGCGATATTTGTTTCGCTTTCGAAACAAAATGTGCGATATCCATTTCAAGCAAGTACAGTACTTCGTATTTCGTAGAACTGTATCTATGTGTGGCGTTTGAGGGTTTCAGTTAAATGAATCTAGTACATTACAATAGTTTAAATACTAATGAAACCCTATATCTCCTAACGGACTTCTACGACAGACTGGTTAGAGCTAACGGCTACGCCGCGCTCTACCGGTCGGGGGTTCGAGTCCTTCCGGACTCAACCTTTTGTTGAGAGTGGCTTAAGCCACTCTTTAGTCCTTCCTATGGAGTTGAGGCAGCCATGGCTCCATTGCTCTCTCTCTCTCTCCTTCAGTGACTACAACAAGTATGGGGGCGAGAGAGAGAGAAGAGATAGAGGCAGGCTGCCTACTTTTTCTTTTCTAATAAATTTAGACCTAGAAAATATATTAAAAACTACTTATTTCAACAAGTTATGGCTGGCCAAAGATGGCCTATAAATATAAAAGGTGATTTGGAGAGAGGAGCCTCAAACATGCTAAGTCCCTGAACTCCTACTCATAACTACCTACTACTTTACCCTAGGCCAATCAAAAGAGTGTATAGTACAAAAAGGTACAGTGGCTGATTGTACTTCTTGTACGGCCTTTGTACAAAGGGCCTTCTAGTTGACACTTGTCAACTTGGGAGCCATCGTTCCTCCTCCCATCCTTTCCGGTGTCCAATTATGTGGCGCCACATGGCATAGCGCGCCGCTATGTCCGAAAGCCGCCGAAGATTCATTCAGGTTTGGCAAGGGCGACAATGTCCGTCCGATAATGGATTTTACACGGTTAGATTCGCGTCCGCGAGCGTCATTTGATTAATGATGACGTTTTGTCAATTTTAGTATGTTAAGTGAAAGTGACGTTTTACATAACACTTTGATTAATTATCGAACCACCTACTTGTATCGTTTCCCTAACGCCTTAATGGTTAAGGCGAATGTCTACATGGTACTCTGCAGACCTAGGTTCAAATCCTATTCAGGGCAACATTTTGGTAATCTATCAATCTGTTTGCCTGTCTGAGTGTGTCTTTCTGACTATGGTAGCAGCCATGGTGACTCTCTCTCTCTCTTCACTCTAGAGACTAAATTAAGAAGTGAATAATAATTACTTCTTTTCAATAGAGGAAAAGCCTTTGATGTCCGAGGAGTTTGTACCCATAGAGTCTGTCTTTGATTCTCCGACAAAGAAACCAGCTGGTGCTTCTTCTCCTCCTCCTCCTCCCAGTCTAATTCCCGAGCATTACCCTTCCTTGGCGGAGGCCACTAGGGCATATGCTGAGCAAAGGAAAGAAGCTCGCGCTCAGGCCCAAGAAAAAACGGAGTGTCTCCCAAGGCCCGGCCAAAGAGGCAAGCTCACAGGTAGCCCCATTTGGGTCCTCTTCCGGAGGTCGACTGTAGAAATTAATGGTCCATTTAAAGTATTTTCTAGGTCTAAATAGAAATATAGAAAGAAGCCGAGGCAGTCTACCTCTAACTTCTCTCCCCAACAGTCAAACTTGTCGCAGTCACTGAGAAATTGGAGAGGGAGCTAGAGCCATGGCTACCTAGGCTATCAAGAGGTTTACGGGAAATATATATTAGTTAGAGGTTTTATTTACTAAAAGGTATGTGCCGGCCACAGGATTTGATCCTGGTACTTACCCGACGGCAGACAACCGTTAGCCGGTAGCCTTAACTGTTAAGTCTTTAACTAGTGTTACGTACTATATGGTTTGATATTTAATTAAACATTACCAGGTAGGATAATTCATTTAACTGTAACTGTTTACGGGATACATAGATCCAGTAATGTAAAAGTACGGATTACGGTACGGATAAGAAACCAATACCGCGCATTTATTTATTTAATGAAACGAATACCGCGCATGTATTTATTACGGCTACGATTAAATGTGAATTTAATCGGACGGCCGGAATTAACGCCTACATCCCGGAAGAGGATTTCGACGGTTTTTGGTCATCGCCACATCAGATGATATGTGGCGGAATGACATTGGATCGCGGCATCTCCGAGGATTAAGGGAGCAAATCCGAACATACCACGTGTCGACATTTAGGCCATGTCGTACAGTGTCCGTACAGAAAGTACACCGGCAGCTGTACTTTTGTGTACGGAATTGTAATCTGATTGGCTCCGTACATCAGTAGATAGAGTCTGTGAGAGAGATAAGACTTAGAAAAATTAGGAGATAGGACCCTCTCTCCCAGAGAGCTTCTGTACAAAAGGTCAACTTTGACCCTCCATAACTTACTGCTCAGGGGAGCAAATTCAGAGATTCTTTTTGGTATCGACTCAAGGGAGTCTTATCTTTATAGGGGTGAAGGTGGTCAGAGTTATTGTCTGCCAGGGTGGCAGTTGTTTTTGCTGAAACACAAAAGGGTCAGGGTTATCCTAGAGGCTTCTTGGAAGCTGTCCACTCTGAGGACTTATGGAGGTCTTAGAGTTTCAAAAGTCACGCGTACAAAAGTTTTTAAAAGCATTCGGGTACAACCACTATATCATCAAAAGTTGATGCACATGTGGCTAAACGTTTTTATCGTCCCTTTTTAACAAATATACAAATATAAAATGTGTACGACTTGTTTCCACAACTTCCAGGTCGTGGTCAAATAAATAAGAGCTAATAAAAGAGTACTCATCACAAGGGATAAAAAAAAACAATAATAACGTAAAATATGGATTAGTCTAAATGTTGCACAAAATTATCGAGCAAAGCATTATAATGCTCTTTATTACCCAATCCATGCATTTTTACATCACTTGACCCATTCAAAGGGCCTAACATAACAACCCGAGGTGTTTGAGTTAACGGCTGATTGGTTTATTTGTGTATATATTTCAGTGTTTGAAGTAATGATTTTATATTTTGGGTTGTGCTTCCTGTCGTTGTTTCATAGGCTCGCATTTCTCGTTCATAGTACGGTAAATAGCGTTGTCAAGAGTGTCAAGTTTTATTTAAATGTTAGACATAGAGAGGGAGCAAAAATAATTATATCATAATAAGAACCTTTCTTTCGAATTTATTGGCTTTTGTGGAATGCTCTCTTGTGTGATTTATCTTGTCCCCGCTTGCTTGCATTTGTGTATTATTTGCTTGTCGACCTAATCAAGATTTATGGCCTTCCCATGAGGAGGAGAATGGGATGGTGGAGAGGAGTCAAATCCGACCACAGGTATCAAAGGAGGAAATTTCGATGAGGAGGAAAGTTGTTATAAAGGCATTAGAGGTCATCTCCATGTCAACCTCTCACAACCGTTTGTCTGATAGTTCTTTAACAAACAGTTTGCAAGATTGATTTAAAAAGGTTGAGGAAGAATTAAATTCATCTCTGATGGGACTTAGGGTCGGGCGGCAAGCTTCTCCTTCCACCAACCCGGAAGAAGGATGCGCCTGGTTGTGGTTGATGTTTAGTGGGCCGTCAACCGCAATTGTAGTAATATATGCTGAAAATGAATTGAGAACGAGTAAGTATTAACTTCAACAATAAATCCTGTTTTGTGACATGGCTCATTATGGGCCACTTTGTTAAATAGTGATTTCAACTTTATTTGTTTACTATGGGTCAAAACAGTACTCCCTTGAACTCGAGTTGTTTACTGTAACAGCGATGGGGAGTGTGCTGTTCTCTCATAGACATCCAGTAAAAGCTACGGTTTTGAAATTCATTTACTGATTCTTTCGAAGGTTTGCGAATCTGCGGACTCGCTTGACTTGACTTGCGGACGCCGTTGAAAATGATACTGTGCCCCGATCCGACAATGCTGCTGTGGTGCATGCATACAATCTTAAAATGATCGCCGTACCGTAGCTCAGCGAGTACGACAAAAAAACGTCATTTTGGCAGTTAATAATACCCAGCTCCGTCGACCAAATAAACCAAAAGCAAATAGAACGGACGATTCTTCAGGAGCATTAACTCCCAAAGCAGGTATAATTACCGGCAGATCTCTCTACACGTGTCTCGTGTCGTTTTCCTCTTTTCTTTTAAATCTTTTCCTTCGATTTTCACATGCTTCCTTTATCTCGTATCCGCTCCTCTCCACGTCATCACCGACACAGCCCACGAGTTTGTCCGTTTCGCCTCCTTACTAAAACACCTTCCGTACAATCCAAAGTGACCTGTACGATTCAAAACAGAGCGCAGGTGTTTCAGCAGATCCCACCTCTTCGCCGTCTGCCACCTGGCGCCCCGAAAGTTTCACCCGACGCGCCATTCGTAAATACTCCTGAACGCGCCCGACTGCCTCGCGCGCCGCCCCTTATAGCCCGATTTCCCCGCGCACTTCCCCATCCAGCGCAGGACAAAGCCCCCTTGGGAGGCCATCCCGCACCGTGCACCCGACACTCCCCTCTGTAACCAACGCCATACGGAGAGACTAAAAAAACAACAATTTTCTAAGTAAAGAAAAACGGACAGAGAAACATAGAGAGAGAAAGTGAAAGAGAAAGAGAGAGAGAAAGAGAGAGAGAAAGAGAGAGAGAAAGAGAGAGAGAAAGAGAGAGAGAGAGAGAAAGAGAAAGGGAGAGAGAGAGAGAGAGAGAGAGAAAGAGAGTGTGGGAGAATAGAAGCAGGTTTCCGAATTCCCTTTTATGGACTTCCTCCGGGACATGGCGTCCCCCGGGGCCTACCAGAACCTCGAGGAGGGCCGGTCCCCCTCCCGGTTCCGGCGCAGCGGCAGTCTGGCCGTACGGAGCCCCAAAGCTCCCAGCCTGCAACACGTGGCCAGTCTCAAGACGCCGCGTGACATGATGTCACGCTTCGGCTTCGGCTGGAACCGCCCGGAACTCCCGATTTCGGAAGAATTCTGCCAACAGATAGCAGACAGCGGATTCTCGGGAGCCTTCGTGCAGAAACACTTGGAGGTACGTCCCTCCCTTCCCTTTCCTTCCCCTCCCTCCTCTCCCTTCCCCGCTCTTCCCTCCCCTTCCCTCCCTTTCCTCCCTCTACATTCCCAGCCCTGCCTCTCCTCTCTCTCTTCCTTTCCGCTGTCCCTTTCTTCCCAGCAGTCCTGACTCGGTTCCTTCCCTGCCCTTCCCTTCCCTTCCCTTCCCTTCCCTGCCCTTCCCTGCAGTTCTCCTGCATGTCGGAGGTGCTGCCGGGGGGGGCGGGCGGCGCGGCGCTCCTCCCCACTGACGGCCGCCGGGCGCTCAGCCACGCCATGCTCTGCCACGTGGCAGCCGTCGAGTTCCCACAGGTGCGGGGGAGGGAGGGAAGGGAGAGGAGGGAGAGGGGAGGGAGGGAAGGGGAAGGAAAGAAACTTTTTTGAGCAGCTGGAGATGGCGAGGGAGAGAGGGAGAGAGGGGGCGGGAAGGTGTGTCGCTGATTGGTGAGTGGTGTGTGTGTGTGTGTGTGTGTGTGTGTGTGTGTGCCACGTGGCATGCAGGCGTTGGACAGTCTGGGCGTGCCGGAGGGCGGGCGGCTGGGCCTGGTGCTGCCCAACGGACCGGAACTGGCCGTCTGCCTCATCGCCTGCGCCGCCTCCATCACGTGCGCCCCAGTCAACGCCCAGGTAACCCTGTCCCTCCCTTTCCCCTTGTCAATTTCCTCCCCCCTCTTCCCTCCCACCTTGCAATTCTCTCCCTTCCCCCCCCTGCCCACTCTCTCTCACCCCTCTCTCCCTCCCTCTCTCCCCTCCCCAGAACACGGTAGAGGAGATCGTCGCGGAGCTCCGCAGTGCCGGCGCCAGCTGCGCCATCGTGGCCGGAGGTGACACGTGTCCCGCCAGCGACCTCAAGAGCGGCCTCCGTACGGCCCTAGAAGCGGCCGGCCTCAAAGCCCTAGAACTGGGGCCCTGCCCCTTTGTTTCCGGCCTTTTTACTTTGAGGAATCCCTCGGAGCCCCAGAGGTCTCCGGTGACTCTAAGGGGAAGTCCGCCGGCTTCTCTGGGAAGGGGATCGGTGGTTCCCATGGGGGAGGAGGGAAGGGAGAGGAGAGGTTTAGGGAGGAAGGATGTGGCGATGGTGTTGCATACGTCAGGGACTAGTGGGAAGAAGAAGGTGGTGACATATAGTGTGGAGACTTTGGTGATTGGAGCGGTTTTGGTTATTAGTTCTTGGGAATTGAGAATGGAGGATGTGGGGATTAATATGATGCCTTTGTTCCATGTCGGTGGGATTGTACGGAATCTGTTGGCGCCTATTTTGTCCGGAGGTGCGATCGTACCGTGCCGAAATTTCGACGCATGTCAGTTTTGGGACGTATTGGAGGGCTCGGGAGTGACGTGGTACTACGCCTCTCCCACCATGCATCACATGATTTTGACCGAGGGAGAAGGGCGCAAAGGGGTATTGCACAAAATTCGACTTATTGGAAACGCCGCGGGAGGATTACTTCCATCTCTTGCGGAGGAATTGAAGGAGAGATTCAATGATGCGACGGTTTTGCCTTCTTATGGAATGACGGAATGTATGCCCATAGCTTCTCCTCCGGCGAATTACAAGTTGCAGAAACCGGGAACTTCCGGATTGGTCGTCGGTCCGCAGTTACAAATTTGCGATACGGAGGGTAATCCTTTGGCCGCAGGGATTGTGGGAACTATTGCGGTGAGAGGACCTCCGGTGTTTTCCGGGTATGAGGGAGATAAAGAGGCAACCGAGTCGTCTTTTTTTGAGGGAGGTTGGTTTAATACGGGGGACATGGGGTATTTGGATAAGGACGGATATCTTTACATTACGGGTCGGTCGAAGGAAGTGATTAATAGAGGAGGAGAGATTATTTCTCCGTTTGAAATTGAACAGGCGATTATTTCTCACCCGGCGATTAACGACACTATCGCATTTTCCGCTCCTCATGATGTTTTACAAGTAAGTTTACTGATTTGTGACTCCACCTTTTTCCGTTTATTATATGCTAGATAAACTTTCTCCTCTCTGTTATTGCGACTCCACCTTTTTTTTTTTTATTACATGCCAAAAATTCCCCTCTCTTTCTCTTTCAGCTGCCCAATTTAACCACTCATCGGCTAAACTTGCTCTCTGTCTCTATCCTCCTCTCTCGTCCACAGGAAGTCGTGGGTGTGGTTTTAGTGACTAAGCCCGGATTCCCACGTGTCGACCTCCAAGAGCTCCACCGCTTTGTGAACGACCGCCTCCATCCCGCCAAGTGGCCGGTTGTGGCAGTTTACATGGACGCCATTCCAACCGGGGCCGCCAACAAAGTCTTAAGAGTCAAACTGGCGGAGCGGCTTTCCATGGCCAACATCGACGACACTCAGCCGCAGACTTCCCGACTTTTCGAAGCCATTTGTCCCCCGAAAGGTGCCCCGTTGACTGTGAAAATACCAATGTCGCCGATTTACCTGAAATCAGAGATAAAGCTCGTAGATAAGGCTCTTATGACCGCTGGGGGAGAAGGCCGATTGATCGATGCTGGAATCGCGTATTTACGGAGTGCGACAGTGGCGTATTTGGTTCCTTCTCCAGACAAAGATTGGAGCGATCAAGATAGCAAAGCGCTTTTAGAAATGGTTCGAGGAGAATTGAATGCTTATGTCCGACCCCGAAATGTGATTATTTCGACAGGATGTAAAAGTGGACTTTTGACTTTACCTCGTCTTCCCGACGGTACTGTCGATGTGGAGTCTCTTTCAGCTTCGAAGGAAGAGTCGAAGGATACTTTGACGAGTCCGGCGGAATTGGCCGTGGCTTCAGCTTGGAGTCAAATTTTGAGTTTGCCTTTAAGAGATATTGGAAGGGATGCAGATTTTTTCGAGTTGGGAGGTTCGTCTTTAGCTGCCGGAAAAATGGTAGCTCTTTTGAGGAAGCAGTTGGGTATATCTATTCAAGCCGGAGTAGTTTTTCAACATAGGACAGTGGGAGAGTTGGGAGATATGGTTACTAAATTGTTGGATGCAGATTCTGGGAAGGGAGGGATGAGGAGTAGGGGAAAGTCGGGAGATGTCGAGTCAGGTTTTGAAAATTTGTTTGACGATGACGAGGCAGAAGTGGCTGCTTGTCGACCAAAAAGTTCGACTTCTTTTATAGCTTTGCTTGTTCAGATTATCCCCCTTGCGATTATTTATCCAGTAACTCGCGTTTCCCTCTGGTTTTTATACATTTTTTATCTTTCTCTTTTACGAAAAAATTGGGCGGTGGCATCCAGAATAACAAAGGCGGGAGTGACAAAGTGGGAATTTTCCCCTTTGTTGGGTATTCCGGAATTAATTATCGCAATTGCGATGATTAAAATCACTGCAGATATAGTTCAACCCCTAATAGGAATCACAGTGAAATGGGTTCTAATTGGAAGATACAAAGCCGGTCGATATCCTCTTTGGGGACAGTATTACCTTCGCTGGTTTTTCGTTCGACAGGTTTTACGAATTTGCCATATGGGTATGTTCACTTGGTTTCCGGGAGGAAGAACTTGGTATTATCGTCTTCTCGGAGCGAAAATTGGAAAAAATGTCCTTTTACACGACCGAGTGAAGTTGGGAGAATACGATCTTGTGACTATTGGAGACGACACTTGGGTCGACAATTCTATGCTTCGTCCGTTCTGTCTTGACCAAGGTTCTATGTTGCTGAGACCTATAAACATCGGAAAACGTTGTGTTATTTGTCAAAAAACTACTATTTCACCGGGAACTACAATGCCAGATGAAACTTGTCTCCCTCCTTGTTCTTCCTCTTATGAAATGGTCGATGCCGATCCAAAATACCGAGATTACTGTAGAGTCGGATTCCCGGCTCCCCATTGGGCGATGCAGATTTTTATCGGATACCCAATTATACTTATGGGAGCTATTACATACATTTCTCCCTGGATCTCCTGTCTGTTTTTATACGTGAGTTTACCTCAGTTTCTACATGCCATCTCACAAGAGGATCTCATCAAATGGTTTGGAACGCCTGAAAGATTACCTCTTTTTCTGATGTTGAAAGTGGTGAGAGATTGTATCAGCCCCATCTGGTACCTTTGGTTTGTAGTTTCTGTGAAGAGAACTGTTATCGGAAGATTTAAGGCAGGTCCTCGAGATCGAACTCAATGGAACCTCATGAGATTTTGGCTCATGAAGAAACTTATGCCCGGAAGAGATTTGGCTGGAGTGGCAAAACTCGTGGGACCCAATTTCGGTGTTATCAGTTTTATTTATCGTCTTCTGGGAGCCAAGGTAAGGAGCCTTCTTTTTACCTCCCAGTAAACACTATTTTTGGACGTTTGTAAATCAGTCAGAATCGTAATTGTGATGTTGGTTGTTTTTGTTTCTACGTCGGAGGATTATAAGAGTGTCTTTGTTTGTCTTTTTGTTGTGATTTAGCTGTTGCTGCTGTTCTAAGAACTGGAGCAGTCAAAAGTTCTTTCAGAAAAGAAAATGTTGGATTGTCAGATATTTTTTTTCCTCTCTTGCTGCTTTGTGTGCTGTTTCAATAGGAAATTTTGTTTTTAATAGTATGAACTATTTCATTATATTGTGCAAGAATGAGCGGAGGAGTCACAAAAGATGGTTGCGGTAGAACAATGCTGGCCCTTCTCTAGTTATGTACTGTCAAATAGATTTTGTTACACAAAAAACACAGGTCACTGATTTATATTGAATAAACTCCACTTGTGCAGGTTGGGAGACACGTATACTGGCCGGGTTCTGGAGTGTATATCGAAGAATTTGATTTGTTGGAAATTGGAGACGATGTCGTTTTTGGTTCCCGTTCGGAAGTTGCTTGTTGCGATGGGAAAAGTTCAGCTCCCGTGAAATTGGAGTCAGGATGTATGGTTGCCGACCGTTGTGTGATTCTTCCCGGAGTCACAGTCAGTCAAAATGCAACACTTGGTTCCGGAACATTAGCAGGTAAAAATTTCTCCCCTCTTTTCCAAATTTTAAACGTATTCTGAGAATGAAAAGAGGGAGAGGAAAAGGAAAGAGCAGCAGTGTGGATTCCTTAACAGTTTGAGGATATTTTCTTACGTTTTTTTTGTTTTCTTGTTTATGTTTTATTATGAGACAGCTAGAGGCATGGTGTTTCCTCCTGGATCGACGTGGATCGGTTCTTCCAAAGGAAATGCGACTCTTTGGGAAGAAGGCAAAGGAGTTGATGAAAAAGCCTCTACCTCTACTCCGTATGCCAGAGCTATGTTTGAGGGCAAAGCCAAAAATTATATCCCATGGCCCATGTGGGTACATGTAATGTTCTCTGCATTCATGTCCGTTGTTGTTTCCGCTTACCACGGTATTCCCATTCTTATGGTTTTGGCTCTAACAGTCAAAATCGCCGATCCATGGCTTTCAGTTGGACAACATCAAGATGAATGTGAGTCTTTTAGCCATTCCCAGACTTCATAGAACTGAGAAATTCGCTGAGTTGTATATAATTATTTGTTAATGTGTTAGTTATATTGTTTTTTTGATTTTTTTTTTTGAACTTGTTCGCGGCTTTGGTTCAGAAGCAAGCTGGTTATCCTGAGAGGTCGATGATGGCTGTGAAGCAAATGGACTGGATTCTGTTATTTCTATGTGTGTTGTCCTGTTACTAACTATTTTTTTCTCTTTTTTGTCGCATGCAGCCCATAGGTTGATCACAATATATGGTATAATGCTGGGAATTGGAATATTCTCAGTTGTCAGTGTTACTCTGGGAGCGCTGCTTATCATCATTATATGTGAGAACTTTGCCTGTTTTTAACTTACAAAGAAAAGCCTTTCTTTTTGCTGCGTACTTTTTTTTATTTCATATTTTGGCCTTTACGACAAGTGGGGAACCTGACATTGAATGGGAAATTTGACTTATGCAGCGAAATGGATTGTGATTGGACGACGAAGAGAGGGACGTTACGCATGGGACCAGTCTTCCTACAATCAGGTGAGAGAGAGGCACAGCTTCTTCTGTATGACTTTTGACATATTCCCATTTCCTTTTTCTTCGTTTCGCATTTTCTTTTGTGCGGGGAAAGCCCGACTGTACCGTCCAAGCGACATATTCTTTCTTGGGAGACTTATACTATGTGCGGCGGTGCTTGTTGGGAAACAGAGATGGCAAATCATGCGGCGAATCGAAGGACTGCGATCCACCGGAGTGGGTGGAAAGGGGCCTCTGGATTTCCTCCTAGGCAGCGCCTACCTCGTGTGGTACTTCCGAGCTCTGGGATGTCATATCGGAAAGAATGTGTGCCTTTACCCTAATTCCGGAGACCCCATGATGACCGAACCAGAATTAGTGACCATAGAAGACGAGGCAGTCGTGGACGATGCCAGTCTGGTCGCCCATATCAACAGCAGAGGAGAGGTACGCTCGCTCGCTTCCTTCTGCCGCAGCTTTTCCTTTGTTCTTTGTTTTTTCGTTTCTCGCTGTTTCTCCAAACATGAAATGAAAGGTGGCAGAGTCGTGGGAAATGCCCATGCCGTATTCTATCGCAAATATTATAATACGACATGGAAACATAGAACCTTAATTGCTCAATACCTCCGTTTCATGTGAAAGTACAGCTAAACTACAGTACTGTACTTTCGGCGCGCATACATTTTTTCGAAACGGACAAAACGAATCCAAAATCCTTACCCGAACCCTAAAAGGCTAAAATTCGAACTCCAACCAGAAACAGTTCTTCCCTGAACCCTCAACCCCGTGTCGCCACAGCCGCCGGCGCCACTTTGCTTTCGGCGTTCGGACCTGAACCCTAAAATTCAAACTCCAACCCTCAACAAGGTCTAACCTGTGCCCTCAAACCCTGTGCTGCCGCCTTGCAGTTCGCATTGAACCGCCTCCGTGTCGGCCGCGGCGCCACGTTGCGGTCTGCCTCGCGCCTACTTTCCGGCGCCACGATGGAGGAGCACTCCATGCTATTGGAGCACACGCTCGTACTTTCGGGTGACGTGGTCGACGCCGACAGCGTATGGCAGGGCTGGCCCGCACGTATGGTCCGAGGCCCGTCTGCCCAGCAGCAGGAGGGAGACGGAGTGGCTCTCTATGCAGGCCACTAAGGGTAGGGAAGGGGGAGGGAGAGGGAGCAGGGAGGTGGGGAGGGAGGGTGAAAGGTAGTATAAATGTAGATAGTGGATGAGATCAGAAATAGGCTCAGATAGTGGGAGGGAGGGATGATGGGATCGTTTTAGATTTGTGTCTTATTGGAAACTGTAAAATTTGTTAGGTTAGGTTGAATTAGGAAATGTCCTTAATGTCGATAAAGGAAGACGACTGTAGCTTTTATGGAGTCCGCGGGGTTCTTTGGGAGTGGGCTATTTCTTAGAGCGGGTAAGAACAACAGGACATGGGTGATGCTTCCAGGTGTCGCTAGTTCATGTCCTTTGGGAAAATCACACGACCTGTAACAATTTTGGAGATTTTTTAGACCTTCGGCAACTATTGCTAGCAAATTATTTACATTTTTTAGAACCTTAGGATAGGAGCAAGAGAAGTACCAGTCATATAGTAGGAATAACACCTCCAATTGTATTGCACAAAAGTGCCATTTTCTGGAAAAGGATAATTGTAATGTACACATATATTGTCAATCTTCTGGTTCTCCCGATTTTCTTGGCTACGAATGGAAAAGTTTTCCGATTGCGAGCTTTTTGGAAATATAGAACATGTTGCATCTTCATGCTATTAGCAAGTGAATCACAACAAAAAAAATGCATAAATGATCTCGTATTGCATCTTTTATTGTTGTTTTAGTACCATCCTTGAGTTTTTCTAACTCTTTCTCATTTTTTCCAAAAAAAATGATTCACCACCAGTGTAACAAAAGCATCATGAACTCTGAACTAAATGAATTAAAAAATCATCATGGACTCTGAACTAAATGAATTAAAAAATCTTTTCTTTCCTTTCCTAAAGGCACACCAGTCTAAACTGAAAGAATCTTAACAGAGATGGTAAAATACTTACAAAGGATTTGCCCCCACCAGTATGGTTGTCATTGGCAATTGAAGTTTTTTTCCCCCTCACTTCAGATGAAGAAAAGTAAATCAATGACAACATTCTTTAATCTCGACCTTCAAACACAGGAGTGTGTATTGTATCAGAGATCAACTACTAGCCGATATCCTGATGTCGTTTTGTGCCTGGTAATTGATACCTTGCAGATATTCTGCATGGTTATTTCACCTAGTGAGGTATTTATATAGAAGGTTGTACTCGAGGTACTGACCAGTAGTCGTGTTATTCATGTAGAGTTTTGTGCGATTAGTACAGTTTTCTGTAGGGTCACTATTTGCAAGTCAAATAATTACTGTATAAGCGGTCGGAGCAGTGCAATTTTTCACCACACTGTCATCATTGTCCACGTAGGACTCGAGGCATGTTCCAGCCACAAAACATTATTGCAATTTGTGGACAGACAACACACCATCATTACCCACGTCTGGTACTTCAGTGTTGAAATGCACTCGTATTTGCCAATAGGCACATAACACATGCATATAACATATCCAATGAATTTGAGCGCACAAGGTTATGTGCATACGACATATTCAAGAGTCGATTCGCTAACAAAACAACTGAAAGAATACAAAATATCGGACCCAACTACAACTAGTAAAACCAATTATGTGAACACAAGCACAACTGAAATGTAAATGCGGCATGAAACTGGGCAGTACAAGAGATGTAATTCAAAAAATAGACTGTAGAGGAAACAATAAGAGTGATATATACATTGGTTTAAGAATTGATACAAGTAGTTGCTGCTGCCCTTGCTAATTTACTGAAGCCGGGGTCAATTGCAGCTCTATCCCAATCAGAAGCTTCACATTTGCAATAATAGTTTGTCTATAAGCCTAACCTTTGCGAATGTCCCTAACTGGTCTCAGTAACTTACTGAAATGTGCACAGAAAAACTGAAATGAAGTATACAACTACGTCTCTGTAAGACCGCATATCCAATCGAAAAGATAAACAAAGGTATATTAACACTTTTTGCCCATCATCAACATTCTGGATTTTAAAAGAGAGACGAGTTCGGAATTTCAATCGTCAAAAACACCAGGCGAGCTAGTTACAAAAGTAGTTGTTGTAAAACAACAGCTGACGGTAGAGTAATACACATGTTTTAGCACTCGGAACTGGACAGTGGAGAGTTGGCTTCCAGGTGACGGTTGCTTCAAAATTAGTAAAGCATCAGTTAGACCATTGAGAAGGCTGGAAACACGTAAATTATGAGGCTTCCTCGAGGTGCATGCATGCTTGAAGCAGGACTTCAAATGCTAAGAGAAGTTCGGAACTCGCAGCTTAAAACTTCACTGTGGTCTGCGAGGTTGGAAGATTCTCTAGCAACGTTCAAATATTTTATAAAGGTTCTCCAAGCTAGCCACCTGGCACACCCAATGAGAAAGTCCAAAGCGTATGAAAAGGTGGAGCTAAAGATAGAAATGCATCTTCAATCCAGTATGCAATGTTAATGATTATTGAGGACTTTTTCCCTTATTTGGTATTGGTCTTTTGGAGGGCCTCAATATTTTGTATACCATGTAAATCTATTATTGCAATAATCTCATTCATCAACAATGCCATTGGCACATTGACGATAGTTTCAAATATTTAAAAGGTGGAAACAAAAATCAAACCAGGAAACATTTTACCATAGGCAAGTTTGAGCATTTTCTACACAACCATAATAGTGAGGGAAATTTGGTACGTTTGTAAAACATACTTGCACAGAGAATTCACTTCTCATCAATAAACTCGATATTGATAATACCTGGCAAATTTGCTTACTTGTTAAATCATTTCTTGATTAATATCCATAAATAAATGTCGATATCACGACAGCTGAATTCTAAAAGCTCAATAAGCATGGTTAATGGGATGAAATTTTCCTATTTCAGTATCCATTACCAGTCAGAAGATAATACACAAGAAAACATTGAACCAGTGATTGCTTTGCTGTACATCATTGCAGCCGCAGATTTCAAGGTGCAGCAACTGACCTGGACGATTGTGCCATCATTAGCCATGTGAATGGGTGGTTTGAGAAAAAACTTGAGAGCAGGAAAAAGCAAATGCTGGATTGTCCATTCCCGGTGTGCCCATAACCTCTCGGCCTCTTCTGCATGCTCATCTGTCGCACTCTCCCCATGAGTGCCGGTACCAGCTTGCGCACCTTCCCCTGAAACCTTGTCTTGTTTTCTTCTCGCCTCAACCTTCTCCTCTTCAACTCCACCTGTAAAAGTGACAGACAGAGGTTAAGCCTTCTTTTTGTAATCCATAATGTCCTCCTTGGAGAAAATTCCTCCAGGTTGTGACCAGCTTCATTACATAGTTGAAAAGGCAAGCAACTCTAAACTACCCCCAGGTTGTGACCAGCTTCATTACAAAGTCGAGAAGGCAAGCAACTCTAAACCACCCCCAGGGAGAACATTACTCTAACCGATCAAAATCAAGTTATCAACTTCAAGAATTTTGCTTAGAACACGGGAAGCTGTCGACCCAGCGGAGCTATCTATCAACAGAGAAATATGGGCAAAATTATATACTAAGTATGAACAATTTTGCAAATAAAAAAAAAATATATATATATATCATATCATTAGAAAATAAGCTGGGAGAGAATGGGCCGGTTTCACTTGAGGTCTATTGATTATTTGGATAGCTTGCTGGTCAGGCTTCCTCACCATTAGCAGTGGAGCGCTGATCAGGATTTGGTCGCTCTAGAAGTGGAGGATGTAGGGCATAAAAGTCAGCAAAAGCCAAAGACAATGATTCAAAACATTCCTTTTCCGAGTCCCAGTCCACCTGCCATCCAGACAACCTAAGGTCACACCTTCTATCGACAAAATTCCTGAAAACATTTACACATAAACTACAAGTGGTTTCCTTTATGACATGAAAGTTTGATGCTAGATTGCCAGTCCAATCGCTTGGATGGCGATTGCAAACAGCACAAAAAACAGGGTAATTTTCGACAACATGGGACCTGGCATCTTGTAAATCCAACTTACATCATTTCCAAGTGCCAATATAAAGCTGGGCAGACGGTCAAGGTCAGGTGTATAGTGGTCGAGGAGCAACGGCAAAGTACGAAGCAGCCCATCGCTATCAATATTTAAGGAGAAATACTCTTGTAACATCTCTGATTTGCATTTGAGGAGCTCCGCATTCAACTGCACATTCACAATGTCATGCTAATTTGTGAAAGGCAAAAAGACTTCAGCAGAATACATAAGAAAGAAAAAGACTGGGAAGATGCAGCTTGTATGTGAAGCTAATATGAAGGAATTGAACCAGTGAAACTCGTGAAATTTCACAATCTTCCTTAAATGACCATTGCTGCAAATGTACTTATTTAACAAGACACTTCTAAACTGAACCATCTAGCTTCAAAAATGGCAACCCACCCTCGCAATTTCCTCCTTATCACCATCACTGGAATGCCAACGACCCCTCTTCTCCTCGTCATCCAGTGCCATGAGGAGCATTTCCTCTAGCGGTGCTCCATTGCTGAGACGCATTGCCTGATAGTGTGCAAAGCGTCGCAGCACTTGCTGTCTCATTAGCTCCTTACTGACATTCCCCACCCCATTCTACAATTAAAGTTGTTGACACTTGTATTAAAACCTCATAGGACAGCCAACACCAACAGTTTTTCCACATGCAATATGCCCCAGCAGGGAGATAATGGGAGATAAGGTGCTCATATGTGGCACCTAATAGCGAGGATATTTAGCAAGTAAAGGCGGGTGTTGTGCTGAATTAAGGCCATAATGTCATCAGCCATGCCAATAAACGTGCAGTGTTTTACTATCTCCAGAAGTCCTGCAACAAAGAATCAGGGCAACATTTTTCAGACGTAGCAACAAATATAATACAGGGCAACTCGGCAGTTCCAACATATAAATCAAATTTTACACCTTCGCATATCAACTCCTTCCATAATCTGAGCTCTCGTTTTGACAAACATGAACAAGTGACAATTAAACATGCCTGTTCAGCTTCCGGCCTTAAAGATAACATGAAGTACAATACTTGAAAGCAAAACCACTCCATTTGACATTCAGGAACTGGCATAGGAAAACTCAAAAAATATCGTTTCATTCTGAACATACGAATCTACGACGAGTATGACAGGTATGGATAAGAGATCGTCCTTGGATCCCCTTGGACTCCCAAAAGAACACAAACAGAACTCTAAAAGCCATCTTTTGGCACAAAAAAAGTTTCCTAAAGCATATTTAGAAATCGGACCATTACGGGATGTATCGTATTTCTTTGAACTGTTGATTTTGATATGTTTTTATAATAAATTCTTTTTTGAAATGATTTCAATTCATACTTTCTAACTCGTTGAGTATATTTATGACTAGATCAGCAATCTCTTTTTCGAATTGCTAGTCCAGAGGTCAGAACTATAATCATTACTGAAACCTTAACCCATAAGTTTGTCAATAGAAGGGTAAGGCAACACTTTTAATTGAGGAGTCAAACTAACTAAGGAGCTTTGGGATCACTCTGACTGCAATATACCAGAATGACATTCCTGATCCACAGTCGCCAACAGCTCCTGAATGCTCGTGAGCTCCGCGCTTTCTGCGGGATTGCGACGTTGTCGAACAGCCCGTCTATCCCCCCCTCAAAAAGATGTATTTTTGCTTCAGTCTGTGAGGGCCAATCGAGTTTGCAAGAGACGAGGGCAAAAGGAATGGGGTGGACATGGAGAACTGCTCAATAATTTGAAGGAAAAGAATATCTCAAAAGCCCAAACAAATATAACATTATTTTATTATTATTATTAAGCTATCATATTTCTTTTTCTTCCAAGAACATTCAAGAAGATATAAAACACAACCATGTGTTGTGCACGTCTTTAATTTACAGGACTAGATGCTCTAATCCTGTCTTTATGCAAGGAATATAACATTTTCACCCTTCAAAGAAAATATATACAGCAACAGGACATGTTGAAAGTAAGGAAGAGACAAATACCTTGTCGCAGCTAAATCTCTAGAATCATTTCCAGGATCCTGCACTGACTTGGGCTGCAAATAAGCGTGCAGTTGGCCAGCAGGATGACTTTCGTCTGTCCGGACAAGTTTGTACTCTGGTGCTTTCTGGGTTTGTGATGAGTTCTGTGTTCCTAAACAATGCCCCAACTCAGCAATTTAAATATGCATATTAGACCAGTAACGCAACTTTGCGTGGCTATAAGGATGCCGGACAACTTTGACAGTGCTCATACTTTCGGGCTAATGGCTAGACTTTCGAGCACACTTGCCCATTTGTTATAAAGCTTGTCATTTATCTGTTGTAAAGACATTTTACAAGGCAGAAACTGTTGCACGTAATCCAGGATTAGTGTCAATGTTTTCATGCCCACCTGCTTTTCGCTGTGTCCCTAGCTCGTCCGCCTCAATTGTGTCCTCTGCTGATGGCATTACTGGTGCTCCTGGTAACAGAGTCTGCAGTGAAATCAGCTAAAAGACAATGTCAGCGTGCACCATTTTTCCAGTTTGTTATGGTATCTCTCTACCTTCTTGCACCAAGCACCCGCCAAGATGGAAAATTACAGCATAGACTGTGACATGCCTGTGTGTAGAACGTCCGTGAAGTATTGGATTGCAACAATGTAGCCTCTACCGCCTTTTGAATAGCTTCCACCAAGGCTTCTTGATTGAGGAAGCTGACCTGCAAGCGGTGAGCGAGTGACAAGGCATAAAAAAACCAGAAAAATGCAACAGAAGAATCCATACCGCGATCGTATCTAATCTCAGAAATGGGAAGAAGGGAAAGCGAGCAAAGATGCAGGCAGGAAATACCTCTCTTTTTGTGGGGTGCACATTCACGTCTACATCCTGAGGCGGCAGATTTATAGCCATATATAGAAATGCCTTGGATGCTTTAGGAAGGATCGCCGCGTAAACAGCCTCACATGCCTTCTTCAGGGCATTGCATTCAACCATCCGTTCTGCATCCATAGCAACGCCATTACATGAAAATGTTGTACTTCCCACTTGAAAATAGCCTTAACAAACGGCCGTTTACTTCTATTTTTGCTGATATTAAGGCTGATGTGCCCAACTAGAACCAAGAAAGCAGAAAGCAGGAAAGTTAAAAAAAAGAATCAAAAATACAATTTTTTTCTTTAAGGTAGAGGCCAAAACAGCAGAGAAGAGACACGAACACCTAACAAGAAACAGGCAAGAACTAACTCTAAGTACTTTTGTTTTCTCCATTGAATGGGTAGCAATTTCAGTTTGTATGTTGCAGTCACGAGTTGTTAAAGCTTGAGTGTTCCAATGTCAATTTTTTTTTAAATGTGAACAACATTATTTTTCAGATGTATCAGTTGTCAGCAAGGCCATGGCAGAACTCATTGTCACAATGCATTCTGGATATTGCCATGAGGTCGAATACTGAAGGCTACTTCTGGAACCAAATTGTCCTAAAAGAAAAGGGGCCCTGCTTTGCCTCGTTTGTATAACCATGGTTTTCAGATTAATGTTCAAACACTGATGAAATTTCTCTAATCCTCTATTTGACGATCAGAATTCGTTCTCTTAGTAGACCTCCAAGGATCTTTGTCTACAAACCATTAATAAAGAGCACCATAGTCGTTCTCTTTGCGCTGTAATTTGCACTTGAAACATAACCATCCATTTTGAAGGTGGCACCCTGGGGATCATTTTCCTCCACGTGGACTGAAATAAGTTCCCGTGCAACAGATGGCCCATACACGGCTCGAATGGCCTCAACTGAACTGCAACATGGAACAGTGTGGACGTCTGCTCTGCTATCACCATGCTGGCCATATCCCAAAACATCAAAGTGTATTGCTCTTAGAAAAGATAGAAACGATGTACATGCCGCACGTGTGGTGTAGTCCTATCTGGAAAAATGGGTTTCTTCTCCACCGATAGCTGGGCCAACTGCACCAGATGTTTTGCGATGTGATTAGTTAACTGCACTTCCTCCGAAAGTTACTTTGTATTGGTAAATAGGGGCACCATTGATCTGAAAAAATATGCCATGGCAAACAGGCATTTGTCCTTCCTGCTATTGGCTCAAACTTTCAAATAAAGAAAACAGCGAGACAAGGGATTAGCCCAAAAATACCTTTTTACATGTGAAGCCAACAGCTGTATTGTGCACGGCAAAACGGCTAACCACTTCGAGTACACGACTGTACTCATCACCTGGATTCTTAAAAGCCTTTCTTCTGGCAGGCACATTATAGAAAAGATTCTCTACCTGCAAACATGCCCCGGTTTTGAAACAGTTTCAGGCAATAATGAAGGTTAAGAATTCATTTTTATGCAAAAGTCTTCAGGCTAACTGCTTTGTCAACCTGTGGGCACGTTTATTCTACCTGCGAAACATATCAACTGACTTTCCTAATCTGTACTATATAGCCTTCAATGGTATAGCCTTTCTCGTCTTCGATTGCAGAGCCTTTTAAGCATCTCTTTATCATGAGCCGTTCAAAGTCAAATACATCATTCTCACATCACAAAACCCATCTTTCATCCTGAGGAAATTCTGGAAAGCCACAAAGGAAAAACTAGGACCAAGAAGTTATCTCTGCATCCATTTAGATTGTCAACGACCTCTTCTTTCAAACCTTTACACATCCAGAATGGCAAAGTTGCAGCACTCGACCAATGCATGAGAGAGGGCGACTGCTCTCACGGTAATCTGAGTGCCCTTGACAGCTGCGCACGGTCGAGGATCCCCCTCCATTTTGCCATCTTTGTACCCCACCTTGAATGCCATAATCCCAATGTTAGAAAACGTACCATGCGCACAGAAAAGACTGTGCACAGAAATCGTCTTACACGCACGACATTTGTCTTGTTTGTCTTCTACGCAAACCATTCTCTATAATTGCTGCTGGCATAACAGGCAACTGTCAGAAGGAAAAAAAAACTGCTTCCAAACCATAACCGTCCACATAAACATCTTATATCTCACTTACCGATGTTTGACTTTTCAAACAGGAAGGATGAACGCAAAGCATAGTAATACAAACATATTTGCTCCAAATACTTGCACATGAAGTTCGTCTTAATAATCTACATAACTTTCACATAAACTTTCCAATTTTTGACTCAGACACACCTGTTTCATCAATATAGGTGCCGGGATAAAACCCTTCAACAATGAAGAAGATGCTTCTCCCCAGACTATTACGAGAAGCACAATTACAAAAACTGATATAAGCAATTAAATAATTGTACCTGCATGACTACGAAACCTAATTACATTCGGATTTAATAAAGGTACCTGTACGATTACAATTGGAGTTAATAAATGTACCTGTATCCGTGAGAACTGCCTGCGGTCATGGTCGTGACAGTCAGGTGCGCCACAAAGCTCATACTGGCCAGCGCCTCCCCTCGGAATCCCATGGTGCTAATTTGCTGCAAATCTTCAAACTCTCGCAGTTTTGATGTTGTATGGCGCTCACAGAGAATAGGTAGGTCTTCGTGCTGCCGCCCTTCCCCACAATTTGACCACAATGTATCTTCTTTATTTACCGTGCTCAATTTAGCCATAAATTGGGACACACTTTAAGCTTTAACAATATCGAATGACGAATATTCGTAACTACAAAAAAACACATCCATCAAAAACTCTAGCAATATTAGCATGACTGGCTTTGATAGTCAAACACAAAGGAAGGGGAACAAATAGTATGGCAGCTACTCTGATGCCATGGCCGTTATCGGTGATGGTGATGAGCTTGAGACCGCCATCTTTAACCACAATTGAAATGGACGTCGATCCGGCGTCGAGGCTATTCTCAATCAACTCCTTCAGAGCAGAACCTGGGCGCTGAATGACCTCTCCCGCAGCTATTCGGTTCACCACAGCTTCCTCCAGTCGAATAATTCGAGGAGGCTCCGTAACGCCCTCCTCAACACTTTCTCCAGACATTATTCCTTGCAAACTTCCACACGAGAGTTAATTAGGAAAACTGTTAATTACAGTCTGCAACGGTTACACCAACATGAGGAAGACGACAGTCTAGCATAGAGATACCTGTGCGCGTATTAGTAAACGATATGTAGGGACAGCCTCAGAAACCTCAATTAAGTATGTAACTTAGCTGTAATTGCCAACATTTAGAAATTTTCTCTCCCTTTTCTCAAGCAAAAATCTCTACAGGCAAATAAAAAGTACAAAGCCATGGATTAATTGTGCGAACACAACTGGAAAAGCTATGCGTAGTAGCTCAATACTATACGTGAAATATATTTTTTAGTCTACGTATAGTATCGTATGGTACGTATACTGTAAATTACGTGTATAGAGTGGGGCATCCGCGTATACTCGTATAGTGTTTCCACATCGTTTTCGCACAGAACTATACAGTATTACCGTATTACAGTATAGTACACCGATAACGATAATAGCGATACAAGATGTACTTCACTTGTTCCCCTGGAACTCGAACCTGGAAATTAAATTGAAACTGCGCCTGCCGCTCTTTTTCTCCCGCCTTTTTTCCCGCCGCCATGGCTGCTGCATTGCGCTTCTGCGCTCCTCGAGCTCCGTACGTGCGACAGGGTGCGTTCTGCTCTTCTCGTGCTCCCGCGTGTCACTTACAGGCTCGAAAGGAAAGGGAACTGTCTTTTAGATCATTATGGCTGTCAGGAAATGGTAACGCCCTGGACTCGCAACGGTCCTATCAGGCACATGTCCATCTCAGCGGAAAATCATTTGTTTGGCGTTCGCATGGCGCCTATTCAGTGACTTTCACAGCGTCACAGATTACAAGCGAAAGTGAGTTGATAGGCTTTGCTTCCGAGAGAGGGAAAAGTTATAGACGTAGTGCTGCTTTTCTGCTATTTCTACGACAGCTCATGTGCACTTGTCACTTTGCTTTCGTCGCTTAGTTTTTCCCCTTTTTTATTTTTCTTACAATGCTAGCTATTTGACAAAAAACTCTTTTGCATTTTCTGAGATGATTCAGCTCCTGTTCACCGCCTCTTGCAATCAAATAACGTTCATTTTTTTTTTATGTACCGTTTCCTATTATTTCTTGATCACCGCATTCTTCCTCTTCTCTGCTTGAAGCCCATCCATTTTCTGTCACCAGTGTCATTTAGCACACTTTCTTCCCCTTCAGTTTATGCTGTTCGTTCCACTATGGATACTTGATTTTTTCCCTCCCCATTTTCAGTTATCGCAGCTTATTCTGCTCAAACTGGTTTGGTTCTTTTTTAGCCACAAGCAAGAAAGATTTCTGAATTGAAATCGGCGACTTCGATTGTCATAGTTAATTGCGTTTGCATCACATTTAACTGTTTCTATGTCTGCAATCCGTCTGCTCTTCTTCTGCTGCAGTTCATTCAACTGTGCCCCCTTACGCCTTCCACAATTGCCTCTGTTTACAATCACGTCAAGATGAAGTCAACTGTGGAGTTTCTGTTGGAACTGGATCATGGTCTTTATTTGGTATCATCTGCTACCTTTTGCAGAGAAGCAGATAGCTGTGCTGGTGATTGGAGGCGGTGGTCGGGAGCACGCCATCTGTTATGGACTTTCAAAATCTCCTTCATGTGGGACGATATACTGTGCACCTGGAAATGCTGGAATTGCGATGTCTCAAGAGGCCATTTGTCTTCCCGATCTCAATATTGCTGACAGCTCAGCAGTTATCCAATTTTGTCAAAAAAATGCGGTGGAGCTCGTGGTGGTGGGACCGGAGGCACCTCTAGTGGCAGGACTGGTAGACGACCTCATGGAAGAGGGGATTTCTGCTTTTGGCCCATCTGCGGAGGCAGCTCAGTTGGAGGGCTCCAAATCATTCATGAAACGTTTGTGCGACAATTATTCTATACCGACTGCAAAGGTGAGCTTCATGACCCATTTATTGAAATTTAATTTGATGGACTGAATGCTCAAGGGTCGGAGAGAAGGACAAGAGTATGTGCAAGGGAAAGAGTTGGAGTAAAGGAGGAAGGAAGTCAAGCGGTGATGGGCAAGCGGAAGGAGATTAGGGTGATAAGGCATTATGAATGGGAAGGGAGAAATAGTTGCATGGGAGAGTGCTGTCACCGAAATTCACATTCATAATTTTTTTTGTAAAATTTTTCATGTCGAGGAAGTAGCAAGATACGATGGTAATAAGTATGTGCTTCTAATATATATGTTCTCTGCCTTGTGAGCTTGTGCAGTATGCTGTCTTTACAGATCCAGCTGCTGCTAAGGAATACATTCGGCAAGTCGGTGTTCCTATCGTTGTGAAAGCAGATGGATTGGCCGCTGGGAAGGGAGTAGTTGTTGCTCACTCTCTTGAGGAGGCCACAAATGCTGTGGACAGTATCATGGTGAACCGGGAATTTGGATCAGCTGGCGGGCAGCTTGTAGTGGAGGAGTTTTTGGAAGGAGAGGAGGTGTCTTTCTTCGCCCTTGTAGATGGAAAACATGCATTGGCCATGGCCTCAGCTCAGGACCACAAGGCAGTTGGAGAGGGAGACACTGGCCCAAATACAGGAGGAATGGGGGCATACTCACCATCGCCCATACTGACAAAGAAAATGGAGGAAATCGTGATGAGAACGATTATTGAACCGACAGTTCGTGGAATGGAAGCAGAAGGGTGTCGATTTGTTGGAGTTCTTTATGCTGGTTTGATGATTGACAAGCAGACAGGGCAGCCCAAGCTCCTAGAGTATAACGTGCGGTTTGGTGACCCGGAATGCCAGGTAGATATCACCCCTGACCTCACAGATCCACTAATATTGTTATTATTTTAAGTGCCTGTATTTCCTTTTTTAGAAATTGAGGTTCTTGTGTTTTATTGGTCAAATGGTATGCAGTTTGTGATGTTCTCACCAATTTTTTATTAAAAGGAGGGAGGCATTTTAGTAACTCGTTGTTTTTTGAAAGCTGGTCATGTTGTGAGGCTAAACATAGTTGTTGGTGATAATCTGACTGCTGGAGAGGTCCTTAAAACAGCAGATGTCTTGTCATATTCAAACCTTGCAATAAATGCATGATCCAGTCCATGTTTTGAAAATCCTAATTTCTTTACCATATCATAGGTAATTGGTAATTTGAACAGATGGCTGTTGAGACACAGATCATAAAGTTGTAGTAGGGTGCATGATATTTTCTGGCTTTTATGGGCTACCCGGGCAGATGAAATCTGTTCTCGTAACTTTTGAAAAGGCTGTATTGTGACAAGATTAAAAGAAAAGAAAAGAAAAGAAAAGAAAATCGATGTCCATATTATTTGTGGGTCCTGCAGGTGCTTATGATGCGCCTGGAGTCAGATCTTGCCGAAGCTCTTTTGGCAGCATGTGAAGGGCGACTAAGCGATATTAAATTGCAGTGGTCTTCTCAACCTGCTCTAATTGTGGTGCTCGCAGCTCAAGGCTATCCAGGAAACTACTCCAAAGGTTCAGTCATTAAAAGCTTGGCCGAAGCAGAAAACAGTGAACCAGGGGTAAAGGTATTTCACGCTGGCACAGCCTTTGACCAGGAAAATAGGATAGTTTCCATTGGAGGGCGAGTATTGGGAGTGACGGCGATTGGGGGAGATGTGGCAGAGGCCCAGAGAAAGGCGTACAAAGCTGTGGATGAAATAGAGTGGCCACAGGGGTTTTGCCGCCGGGATATTGGCTGGAGGGCTGTAGCGAGGGAGAAGAGCAGTCAAAAAGCTGTCAGTTGAACCATTCTGGGTTCAGCTCATTTTTGATTCCTTAACACCTGCAACCTCGGTCAGTTTGCTTTTTTGTGTGTTGATTTGTTTGATTATGTGTTTGTTTTCAGTTTCGGTTTTGCATTTCCTTTCTTTTGTTAATCTATGGACTTAGATGGTTTACGACCACGGGTTCTCAATAAAGGTTTTTGTTTTAATGAAGCTGTGCTTGTGGGTTGCATTTATACCTTTACTAACCAGCCTGTATTTGTCTTCTACTTTGTTATTGTGAGTAGTTTATCTTCATGCATACTCATGGACAATTGTCAGTAGATCATAAGGTTTTAAACTGCAACTGGTCAGGCTTGCAAAGAGAACATTTTTTTGGGTTGATGGCTCTTATTATGACTTTAGGCCAGTATTGTGTGACTAAGTGATTGCATGTACGGAAGCTTTTCAATCTTTTGAGGGCTAAAACTCAAGTGACATAAACAGAACCTACTATAAGCTGTGCACGCTCCTCTGTCACATGAATAGATTTCCTTTATTGCTCAGCATTAGCACATATTACACATACATCAAATACTCGTATCCATCGTTCCATGTAAACCTTCAACAAATTCATAAATAAAAGAACATATAAAACAATCCTTTATTTGTTAAGGATTCGTTTTGATGATTTGGAGTTGTCATTGATACTAGGTTTCGCATAGCTGGTCTGTGTTCCACGGAAGTGGTGGCTAAAATAAACACATTCTAAAAATTGCACACTGGCAACCGAAATTGAAAGTGCGGGATGAAGGTGGTGACATGAGATTTACAACTTTACATTCCTCCATTTATTCCACCTCTTGCCCCTTCAGCAATACAGTTGGCTCTGGAGTATACTCAAAATTTCAAACACCTAATTTCTTTCTGCCTAAGGTATAGAAAGGTTATTGCTGTCTTCTTCATCCCCTCCTGTAATTTATAAACTCTGTTGGATTCAAATATCCACCCTGCAATGTTGAGTGCCAATAAGAATGCAATTACTGCAGAAACAGACCAAAATCATCCGAAAACAGAATACTTGCTATTTCCTGAGATTTTCCTAATGTACGGCAAATGGCAGCTGACAAATTATACAGTATAAACTACTGTGTTTGCTTTCAATCCCAACTCATCATTGACACATCTTCCAGAAATTACAGATCGACAAAAACATGTCTAAGTGAGAAAGTGTGCCACACCACCTACCCAATTAATTAGTATAACTCAACAAATGAACACACCAAAGGAGATGAATAGTAAAGTAAGAGCTCAGAGTGATTATAACAAACTACCAGCAGAAGCTTTCTTTGATCAATAAAAACCTCATTCAAGAATGTCATTTTTAAAAAGCCAGCATCGACATAGTTTTTAAACTGATGCGCTTCAAGAATCCATGAAAAAAAAATCACTCCCACATCTACAAATCGGCTAGCTGTACTGAGCTACACTTGACGCCTGGAGGCACAAAGGATCTTTCAGTAGACTGTATCCACAAAGATTCTAAATAACCATACTACGAGTACCCTATATACTCTGAAGACATTAATTACCCTTCCCCCTTTCTTCTGGTAGTCAATTTTCCCACCGGGAGGAGATACGGACATCCCAAATATATGTATGTTTGTAAACATGAACAACGACAGCCGGACCAGAGCCACCAGACCAGATACTACCTGCACATTATTTTTTCTACTACTTAGCCTACAATATGTGGTGACGTCGAAAACATCGGAAAGAAGGCATTAAGATTCCCTCCACTTGTGAAGCACAACAAATCACTTACTAAAAAAATGATGTACCTTGACAAGCCTCCCTCTCGGAAAAAACTTCAACAAAAAACTGACGTGACATGTGAAGTTCAATATAGAAGTCACTAAGCAAACTAACAGCAGTCCACCAAGACTTCAGTTCTTCATGTTGTGAGATGTCCAGAGACCCCCAGTCTTTGCTTTTAAGCCCTTGCGTTCAGTCGTGACGCTGCCATTGAAGAAGAAGAAGACGAATTAGTATTGTCACCTGTCTTCTTTGGTTTTGCAGGTTGAAGATCGACCAAATCGCCAAAAAGACTTTTCATTGGGTCTTCATTTTTCGCCAATTGTTGGGCAGTGAGAGGTTTCACAATTGCCTGAGGGACTGACTTCCCCAAAGCAGGTTTCTCCTGCGATCCCGAACTGAGAGACACAAGAGATCCTCCCATTGACGAATCTCGGTAAGACGAATAGTTCGGCTGAAACTCACTTTGAGGAGGAGAGAGCTGTTTCTGCTGAGAGAAATATTCTTGCCTCGGCCCAGCCGCAGACGGGGGAGGAGGGAGAGGAAGAGAAGAAGACTGAGAGGGAATCGAGGGACTTCCATAGAGCATCGACTGTTGCTGAGAATTAATGGGACTCTGTCCCATTACAGAAGACTGGCCCCAATTCGCATTTTGGTGATCTTGAATTTGATTCTGTTGAAGACTCCCATAGATATAGGAGCGTTGCTGATCCGTCATTGGCTGTTGAGCCGCCATGGCCCACGGAGCCACATAGTTGTTTTCCACAGGATGAGGGATTTGCATATTATTAGGTTGAATTTGAGGCTGATGGAAATTTGAATATTGCTGAGGGAGAGACCCTTGAAATCCGGACTGAGTCTGGTCACTACCACTACTCCAAGACGGCTGTGAAACAGGAGGGGGAGGAGGAGGAGGAGGAGGTTGGGCAGTGGCTTGAAAGGTTGGAGCTGCATAGTTTCCCTCATCGAAGGGATTGTCTACCTCTTGTGGCACTGAAGCTTGCTGAGGTGGAGGCTGGGGAGGAGAGGGAAGGTTCCGTGGAGGAGGCTGGGGAGGAGAGGGAATGTTCCGTGGAGCAGTAGATCTCACACTGCCAGGTGGACCTGGTATAGGCAGGATTCCTCCTGACGATACTCTCACATTTGACATTTGTTGGGGCTGCTGTACTGCGACTGGGGGAGGCTGTACCAGTTCGACATACTGAGGATAAGACATTTGTTGGACTTGTGGGGGAGATGAGCCGTAGAGAGATTGCCCAGCAGTTCCCATGGACGAAGGCTGGTTGCCATCGTATGAAGGAGGCCCGAAATTTTGGGAGTTGTAAGAGTATTGCTGTTGCTGGGCAGGAGGAGAGGTCGCAAGAGCTGGAGAAGAAGTTGAGACTGACAAGGAACCGAAGTCTCCACTGAGAAGATCTACAGATGGGTTTGAGGCCGAGAAGGAAGGAGGAGAGGGAGATGACACGGGTGCTGGTTGCAACTGTTCTCTCGCTACAGACCTGTGGGGTTCACAATGGAAAGACGCAAATCAGAAGTAGAATATACTAGCATTCCATCATTCAAATCATCAGAAGTCAGACATTATCATGGGAGTTTCCGCCCACCTGTCTCTCTCAAACAGAAAGGTGTGGAAAGGAAAAGGGCTAACCTGTGTGCCAGCTGTCCAAAGTCATCTTCCTCCTCCGGAAGAGATTCTTCATGGTCGAAACGAGGAAGTTGTGCAGGAGGAGTCACAGGTTTATCTGCAGGTTTATCTGGTTCTTGGTCTTTCGTCACCATGGATTCGTGACGTGACAGTACTTTCTGCAAGTCATCATTCAATGCTAAACCCTGTCGCAAAAGCTCCTCATCCCTGCTCAACAATAGCCATGATCAGAAACGAGCAATTAGACTCTTCTGACCAATGAGACTTAGGATCGATACCAATCCATTCCTAACAAGAATTTGCAGATTCACAGGTTCTTGAACTTTCAGTTTCTCCACATCATAATGTTTCTTCCATGTTCTAATTCAAAGACACCCTGAGTTCTCCAATCTCTAGCGCAAAGGATAGCTTAACATTGCGCTCACAAAGCACAACATGTTTAAAAATTTGAAGTATCAACAAAGGTCATGGCATCTAGTCCTCCGGTCACTTCCGTTCAGTCCAGTTTTGAGTACATTTGAATGGAACCAAACTAGAAGGTTCTAAAACGAAAAGGAATTTACAAAACTAAACTGAACCAATAAACTAATCTGCATCTAACCAAGTAGGCCCCTAAACCATTAAAAAAAAAAATCAGTGTAAATAGTTTATGCCCTACTACACAGAATCTTTGTACTACTTTAGTCCAAAGGTTAATTTATTTGTATCTCCACTACTTTGTACCTCTGTACAATATGGTGATTCGAACCAGAATAGACCCTGCCAAACTGAACCACGCTGTTTAAAAATTTGCTTGAACCAAACCAAAAGAGTTGAAAACTCCAATCTTTGAAACAAACTGCCAAAAAGCCAGTTTAGTTCCATTCAACCACGAACTGGGCCGGACCGATATAAGTAAGAAACCATTCACTATTTTTCATCATTTTGTTGACAAAACACTCCATGGAACTCCTAGACTCGGGAACACAACACCGTGAGTCGCTATTATAGTGAAAAGATTATTAGTGCAGGGTACATATTAGTGTTTCTAATTCTAATTCAATTCCGAATGACATCGCTGCTTTTGAACCGTTTAAAGAATTAGCATTAAGAAAAAAACAATTAGCATTATTAACAATTTTGTAGGTTCAAGGGCAAGAATTCATGGGCACCGACATTGTGTTATTAACACTAATAGCGATTCACAGTGTAGTGCATTCACTCTACACAGTAATATATAATTTCTAAAATCCAAACCAAACTCCCAAAATTATCCGGGAGCGTGATCGTTGAGTTTCAGAATACAATGTAATTACAAGCCCATATACTTCTCAGACAGGTTCATTTGCTGGCAAACTATTAACTCGGTGGGAAGACTTTCTCCTTCCCCCTGATAGTGGTCCAACACCAGCATGTCTCCATTCTTAGGTGAAGATCTGGCCGACAGCTCAGTAACTTGTACGGATTTGAATGATATTCACAGATTATGCAGAATTATCAAAACCAGTGGATTCCTTGAGAATGGCATCTTTTTCAAACGACCTGTGTTTCTGAAAACTATCCGGCTCTAGATTCTCTTGCCGAGCACAAAAAGACACCCGGGACGGAGACAGAAATACTAGTGGAAAATACGTTGACCAAAACGACTATTTTTATGTTATATCCACTTCCCCGCTTTCCTGCTAGATAAACCACCGTAAACAAGAAAATCCCAAAAAAGCAACAGCCAAATCCTTTTGACAGTTGAACGAGTGAATATAATCGATGTGGTTAGAAACTTTCAACTCCCATAATGCTCTGACTGCGTGAATTTGTTTTCCCAAAACATCCACAAGAAATATTACACAGTTTCTATATTTCTAGCAGTTTCCTTACTTTCCACAAAGCAAAAACGACACGCTCTGAGTAAAATATAGAAAGAAAAAGCCATTGGCCAAACATTCCTCATAGAAAAGACCGATTTATTCTTTGACAAGGATAATAAAAAGCTGGAAGACAGCGAGCTTGGTTTATCCCTGCTTGGTGAAGCTACTGTTTTTGTTAAATCCTTAGTTACTAAAACTGCAAAGATAATCACGCCCCTCCAGTTTCTTGTATCGTATTTTTTATGCTTCAGGTCGGACCGAAGTTGATGATGAGACTATGGAAAGGATTGTCTTTAGAAGGATAAATTGCACCTAACAGAGTCTTTGAGAAGGATAAATTGCACATAAAATGACAGCTGAAAAGAAATAAACAATACATTGAAATCCAAGATTCCAACAATTTCCATGTTATTCTGAGAGTTAAGATGTAAGAAATGGTCAATGCCGAAACCTTTTCCAAACATACAAATAGGGACAAATAGAAAGACAATTGGAAATTGCAATGCATAAAAAACAAACTCACCCTGTAGTGTTAACCAATACCATGATGCGACGCTGGCTTGTGTGACACTGCTCCACGAGGTCAACGATGATGTCATCACTCAGAGACTGTCCCCAACCACCCCATATCTTGATCAGCCTCAAAAAACTAAAGAAAAATTCTTGCCCTAGAAAATGAAATATGCCAAATTAAAACAATGTGCTTCAACCAGCATACATGTCAACTCCCTAATCCTGTCTCTTTCAGGCTTGTAGGGCTCACCTTCTTATCCTTTGGGTCTGCAGCATTCAGCATATCAGACAGCACTTCCATACTGCTCCTTGCGTTTACAATATCTGCCAGTCTGCGATCTCCAGAGACTATGTCAGGGGAGAGGAGAGGAGAGGAGAGAACCAGTCTTAGCAATCCACAATGTGTGACAAACCTGTATTGTGTATATGAAAGGAATGTGTATAACCACAAAAAATGCACTGGTTTCATTTTTGCTCCAGTCTCGTTAAGAACATATACTCTCAAATAAAAACGTCAAAACCTAAATACATCTACCGAAATTTTAACAGGCATTACTTTCAGGAAGCACTCATCAAATACGGGCCACTAAAGTTTTATGAGACTCAGTAAAAGTACCGCACCACTCATATTCACTAACCCCAAGTCTCTCTTCTTTTGCAACAACCTTACTTAATTTTAATGTTTGTATCCATTGAGTCAAAAATCTGAGACACGATAAACAGCGGGAGTCTTTCGGTGAGAATCGTACAATTACCTTCACACTCCACATTCAGATTAACTTATCATTAAGGCCATCACAATTCTCCTACTGCAGATGCATTCCACACTAATATTCTTCACAATAAGCTCACCAGAATCACATTACACAACCTTTCGATAGGCTTTGGTCATAAACAGTATGAACCGCACTGATGCCAGTGGAGTAATGTACTTCTAGTGGAGTAATGTACTTACCCCATTCCTTCCCCTTCACCACCTGATGGAGCCACGGAGTTCGCATTCCGTGGGCTTCCATAGCCGGGAGATCCGTAGGATGGGAGAGGGATGTGAGACCTTGGAGGCTGTGACTGGGGGGAACTAAACATGGGAGTTGAGAGTGTCTGGCCTCGGGGAGGAAATGATACTCCATGACGCTGCAAATTGCAAAACAACTAAGTACTGTAAAGCTAATTCCCTATATATATATCACTTCTATAATGTATTTGAGAGCATATGCAAGGATATGGCAATATATAACACTTTTCCCAAGGAACCTTTAATACCTTAAAAACATTGTACAGTCATCATGCAAATAATTCCAACCCTTGTGAGTGAGTGGTAATGGCTGGATAATGTGTTTCTTGTCACTGAGTCAAGCAATACTGATTTATCCTAGTATAGGTCATACAAAAAATACATAAACATTTACTATTATAACATAATAATGTACACTTGTTTATCTCCATTCACCAGCAGTCTTTAAACTTGAATGTTGGCTGATTGATAATGAAGATAATATAGTTCACTTTTTGGATTTGCAGCTTTTCGGGATTCAGTCCCTTGGCTCTGACAAGTCTAGCACCAGAAAAAGAAAAAGGAAAATAAACTTACCCGAAGCTCATCATAAGCTGCCCAATAGTGAGGATAACGACCTGATGGACCCCCAAATGCCTCCTGCCACACATCTAGTAGCTCCAGTATTCTATCTCGCACCTGATTATTGCTCTGAAGACTCCCGACAAATACAAAAACCCTAAAATACATCAGTAACGCAAGCTTCCGTGTATACATATGCAGGCTGCAATTATAAATATGCGTTCCATCAAAGTCAGCAATCAGTTACAAGTGCTCCCCAGAGACCAACAAAGTTCAGTTTTCATATACGGCATTAAGCTGAGCAGAAAACAATTTTGAACTAGAGAATACAAGGACGTGAAACAGATAAATATGGGAGTAACTACCGCCTTTTTGCTGACATGCATACAGACGCAAGACCTGCAGTTATACAAGGACAACAATCTGCTCAGACATCCCAAGTCAATCATCCATAACAGCATATTTTTTCCTGCATATTGGTAACTGCCAGCAGCCAAAAAAAACAAAAAAAAAAACTTCCACAAGCCCTAAAACAAACAGCAGATAGCAGAAAAACAAAAACACAAAAGCAGGACGACAGCATGCAGTCTCTAAACAGCGGTAAAACCTAAAAATTCTGGGTTCTTCGGATCCTTTCGAACACAAACTCACCCTTTTTTTTACTATTTTCACCATTTCGAGCAAGACGTCCTTTTCCGCCACTTGCACATGCACGTATTCCCCACAATTTTTTACCATTGTCTCCAACAACTGCAGCAATTCTCAGGAAGCAGGTGAGGCCAAACAACAACATTCCAGGCACTAAACCAATCGCTATACATACAATAGGTTGCAGAAAAATACGCAGAAAACACCACCAGAATAATAATGATAAGTAAGCTCTGTTCACATTGCACCTGATTCATGCTAGAATCTATCACAAAAAGGTAACATGGCAACTGCTGAAAGTGTGAAAAATGTAAACATGTTCTTCTGTTGACAATGTCAGAATTGTCGAAAGTAAACAATACGACGACAATGTAGTTGCATTCGGCTGCTCAACCACCAAATAAGGCGTGGACCAATATACAAAGCACACAGTAAGTGAAAGTAAAATTTACTGCAATTCAGCAAAATGTTCCCAGATGCAATGTAAAAAGTGTTGTTCACACTGCAAAGAACCTCAATGGTTTTGAAGACCGGAGTTCACTGCCTGCCAGCAGACTGCTTCATTCGAGTTCCGGTGCTCACCGTTAGGGCAAGGAGCTGGACACGAGGGTCTTTGTTTTGCAGACGCTTTTTTATGACCTTCACGACATCGCGCGTCTGACTGCACATGGGAAAGGTGGCAAGGGACAGGATAGGCTGCCAGCTGTCAGGAGCTAAAGGAAAAGAGGCACAGGAGCAATATGAGGACGGGGGAGGATATAAGAGAGAGATAGAGGGAGAGGAGGGAGAGAGAGGGGGGGAGAGCGCAGGGAGAGAGAGAGGGAAAGAGAGGGGGAAAGAGAGGGAGAGAGAATTTTAGAGACACAGACAGAGATTGGAGCCTGAGAGATAAGAGGGAGAAAGAAAATAAGACAGAGAGGAGAAATAAGGAGATATGGATTACTAATATTGACAGAAGGGGAGATGAGAGGGGAGGAGGAGGAGGGAGGGAGGGAGGAGGAGGAGGAGGGAGGGAGGGAAGGAGAGGGAGGAGGAGGAGGAGGAGGAGGAGGGAGGAGGAGGGAGGAATATCAAGGCGAATAAGAAGAATGAATCGGAAGGCCAGAGAATAATTTTGCCATGGTCTCCCGGGTCAGTTCCTTCCTAGTGCTTGGCTACCGTCAATTTTATTTCTGTGCCTTCAATAAAGAATCTTGAGTTTTGGATAGAGTTTCAGACCCCGTTTGGGCCACTGACTCTCCTCCGCGCTTCAGTCCTGTGCTGCGCCCTCCCAGGTCCGTGGGCGGTATCAAGTGCGCTGAGCGGTTGCATTCGGCGAAAATCCTGCAGCCCCAAATGCCAAGCGCCGAGAAGTTTACCAAAGGGAGGAAATCAGGAAACGGCAGAGATATTCACGCCAGCGAGACAGCACGAACTGACTTCTTGCCACGTTGCAGATTTGAAGCAACGACTTCCGACGTGGCAAACTATCGGTGGACGATGAATATAATACTGGAACCGTCGACCTCTTGGAATGCCACGAGCTTCTGGAAACCTTACAGGACCTACTGACGGTTAAAACTGGCACGCAATATTCTCGGGAGTCCGTTCGTCGACACGACAGCGTAAAACGTTATTAGTTAGGGAAATCTCCGTGGCAAGTAACACAGTGTCTAATAACGGTTTTACATGTCCCCATGAGAATATCTTGAGGAGACATGTTGCAAAACACGCTCAACTGTTTTACGACTTTCATTATAAATGGGAACTGGAAAACGGCTGGAAATATGACACATTTCAAAGTTGATTCATTCACGGAGCGAGGATGGTCGTACCCAGCGTCGCTGTCAGAAACGTTCCGGAAAGGACATTGTACCTAAACCTCTCGGCCGAAAATTGGTATACCTGTACCATAGTTCAAAAGTAGGCGTTTTATGGTAGGCCTTTGGTCGGCGACTTTAGCGTAAGTTGTGTTATGGGCCTTTCATGTGATCTTCTTAGATCGCTACTTTGATCAGCGACCGTCCGATCGTCTGAATCTGACGGTATTCATAAATTATCATGATCTGAATGAATTAGGGCGTGTCCCCATTTAACCGAATCTTTGAAACGTTACTTTGTATTTTAGCGCAGATTTTACGGTGTACTTTTCAAAGTGTGCGTCTGTCAATCGCTACTTGCGCGTTCATTACTTCGAATATGTGACAGTTGTAGACGTCTAAAAAATGTGCGACAGTCTACGAAACGAAATGTAAACGACTACGAAACTTCCGAAAATTGGTGACGTCTACAAAAACGGCGACGGTTGAAGACGTCGAGGTTTTTGTGACGTTGTAGATGCTCAGGGTTTTGTGACATAGCGAAGTCATGCTGCCATGTGACGTCATCAGTATGTACACTTTCCGCCATGGTTTTCCGATATCGTTTTCTTATCTTTTATCATTCGATATGCCATCAAACTTAGACCAAAAATATTCAAAAAAAAGAAAAATATATATATCTTTCATTTGATACTATTATTGCTGCATCCCTTGTAAATAAGAGAGAAAGAGGAGTGGTCGAGTGAGAAAGAAGGGGAGAGACGAGGACGACGTAAAATTTTGCAAAGGACCCATGAAGGAAAGTGGAGGTCCGAGACCCCTGCAAAATATTTCCCGTACATGTTTGTCATTTTTTTCGGTGCATGCGCGTGACAAGCAGTGAAAGAAATAGCGTGTTCTTTCCTTCGTGCAAAATATTTCGAAAACGTTTGACGCTTGCAATCCAGGTTTTCTATTTGTCAATAGGGTAGTATTTTGATTAAAATCAGGTCGGGATTTGATTCCAGTGCAAGTGAGAAGATGAGCTGGAAGTGGGTCGCGATGATAATGACGCCAAATTGCCATACCTTCCAAGTTACAAGATGACGCAAAATGTACTTGTGTTTTTGCCCGTTTTTCGTAAGGCGTAATATTTTCTCATTGGAAGTCCCATTTTCTGTGAAAACGACGCAAAAAAACCCTTACATGAACACATAGGAATAGGCCCTAACTGTCACTAGAATTTGTGTGCTCTTCCTTCAAAGTCTGGCCAGAATATTCAATTTCAGGGCTCATGTACTTCCATGAACCTTTCACACCATTGGTGCTAGACGAGGAAATCATTAATTAAAAAATCTGAGATAGGGTCGAGGTAAATTTTTTCATTTAGTTTCTTGACAAATGTTTACATAATCGAAAAATTTCACACTAATAGACAGGTATGTTAGCGCATTCTATAGGCTCCCAACATCATTGCCATATCTTTGAAAAACATTACTGCACAGGGTTCAAAATTTGAGAAACTAGATGCCAAAAGTCCAATAGTCAAACTGTAGGATTTTCCATACTACTGGGAGGCTGTCTCTTACCCTTCAAAACAAAGGTTCACCGTGGTAAACACCTCTCCTACGTAAACTTATATTAGTGTTAGTGCTTTTCCATCTCTTAAAACATGTTTTCTCCACACACCCGTCCAATTGTGGATCTGACGATTGCGATAGAAAGGTAAAATTCTCAGCTTCCGATTGGCGGTCTCACATTTACAAATTGGACAAGTGTGTACAGAGAAAAGATGTTTTAAGTGGCAAAATAAATATAAACACTAGCAAATATACAGTATAACACAACATTCCAAAACCAGCTTTGACCAAATCACAAGTGTGGGCCATCTGGCTCCTAACAGGCTCTATCTCTACTTTATCTCTCTCAGTTTTATTACTCCACCGCAAAAAAAAACTGATACCGGCAAAGCACATTAACACCTCATTTACACGCTCTGGAAAATGTGAAATATTGCAAAGAATGAACAAGAATTGAGTTTATACTACTACAATCAACAAACCGTGTGAAAAAACAATGGTTCCTTGGACAACAAGAGACTTACCCATAGTCAAGAAAGCATTAACAAACATTGTTAAAAAAACATTGACAAACAAAACGATGAGGCAAAAAAACAGGGTTTTCATTTTGCTCAGGGATTGAAGTATTTTCAAAAAGCCCTTTAAAGTTCCTAGTGGTAAAAAGAGTTACAATAGCAACGAAACATAAAAGGTTTTTTTTCAGATCCTCAATGTCTTTCCAACAATGTCAAAACCCAGTCAGTGGAATTGAGGCTTTATTCCAAAAAGGCTCTCCTTATACCAGAAGGTTTTAAGCTGAAAGGTGAAAGTTAAAAAGTTAGAAAAAAAAATTGGAAAGAAAAGATTCCATTCCTTCAACTCAAACCAGCCTGAGACAGACCACACTTAGGCTTGTACCATACCTTCTTAGGTTTGAACCCACCTTCGGTTCACACTAAAAGGTTTTTTCAAACACAAATACAGAGCACCAAAAACAATAGCAAACCTGACAAAACATTTAACTTTTGTCTTCTCTCCACAACCAAAAAGAACCCCGTTTTAACTTTTCATTTACTTTTTTTTCGAGCCTGAGTCCTTGCAGAATCCAAGAGGTTCTCCAATTCTGAACATTCTGGATCACTGTGTGGATATACCTAATGTTTACTCACAGGGCTCTCTTACAACATCCCTTTGGAAAAAAAAAAAAGATAACACAGTTTGTTTTGTTTTGTCCGTTTCCATCCGGTACGGATTTTTTTTTTGCAGGGGTCTCAAGGTTCCGATGCCATTTCACGTCGAGCCGACAATAGACGCAAAGTCAAAACGCATCTTCTTGAACCGTGAAACGGCACAGGCTGGAGGGCGGTAGGTCTACAATGTCACGAAAAATCACGCGACGTCACAAGCAGTTACGAAAAATGACGTGGGTCATCACAGATTGTAGACGTTGACAGCCGTCATGGGCATTGTCGACGTATACAGTCGTCACGCTCTAAGTGACGATTTCGTTTGGTACACATAGGGACACCCGAAATCCGGGTCCGCCGGATCTGCGCTAAAAAACAAAAAAAAATCTCTAAGTTTGAAGTACATAGAGACGCACCCTAAGAGACACACCATGCGAATACGTGTTCCTATTTGTTTATAGAAAATCCTTAATTTCAAATCACATCGGCCCTGTATTTTAAAGATAAGGTTGAAGATGACGTTTTTTGTCCTCGCAGTGGGTCGAAGAACACAAGACGACAAGATGTAGTACATTTCAAATTCGATGATGACGCAAAATGTACTTCTCTATTTTTCTATTTTATTGTACGGTTGAAACTTACGCGGTACGGCTCTAAGTTTTACAGGAAAACGACAGAAAAAAACCCTTACTTAAGCACATAGAGACGCACCCTAAATAACGCTAATTCGGTGGCCTTTTAAAAAAAAATTAAACCTGAAGTACAATCCATAATTCTATATTTTCCTTCACGCCTTTTAGGGTTCTTTTTTTAATTAGCGTTAATAACGGAAGTACACTGCGATGTTTATAGTGTGGTGTACGGACAGGGCTTATCCGTACCAAAATGTACTTTTTGAAATAAACATATATAAAAGTCATTTAATGTAATTGCGCATGCATGTGAATGTGCACTGGGAAAAGAGACGCAAACTTGAATATTCATATTTTGGCGAATTGTCAGAATCTGTACGGATACATATATTGATGTTGACATCGATACGGCGGGCATTTATTATTCAAAAAAACCCAAATTAGAATTAGTGATTAATTAGTATATATGTTTTTTTTGATTTTTTTTTTCTCTAATTAGCGTTAATATTACTATTTTTTTTTTACGCTATTTATTCCTTTACTCTAATAGCGATTGGCGGTGTACTGTACTGCACTGTACGTGTGACAAACGGATGTTTTCGTTGCATGTCATACTCATGCGGACGCCAAGACGCTGTAGAATGTCTTAAGATGCTAAACTACACCGCACATCGTTATTAGTGTTATTAACTCTAATTTGGGTTCTTAAAATCTTGATTTTTTCCCGCAATTAGTAGACACGATTTTCGAAATTAAATTAGCAACGCTATTTAAGGACGTGGACCATAATCTGCCACGTTTCTGGCACTAAATTAGAATCAATAACACTATTTTTTTTTACGCTATTTAAACTTTGACACTAATAACGATGCGCGGTGTACTACACCACTAATCGTTATTAGTGTTAATAAAACTAATGCGGTCTCGACTTTTTTTTACCAAAAATCACAAAATAGAGTTGATAACATTATTTAAGGACGTGGACTACAATTTGCCACGTTTCCTTGCTCTAAATTAGTATTGTTAATTCTAATTTTGCATTAACAATAATAAATCTTTAGCGCTAATAACGATGAGCAATGTAGTGTTGTGTATCAGCAAGGTTTTGACTATAATCAATATGTACCTTTTTTTGGCTTGCCGATAATCGATATATCGGCACGATATATCGACACTGTTATCACCGTTAAAAATCTGATATTCAAGGTTTTTTATCACGATAACACCGGCAGAGGTCGCAAACAGTTAACCGAAACCGTAACCGACCGCCCGCGTCGGATCCGGAACGGATTCGGTTGCCAAATTTGGGGGCCGGGCGGATTCGGGCGGTTGATTCACAGAAAAAAAATAAAAAATCGGTTACGGTCGGGTAAGCAAAAAACGAAAAAAAACGAAAGTTTTGTACTATCCATCCTATCCAGCATTATTGTACTTTGTACTCTTGGTATCGTGGAAGGTATAAGGGAAATGTACCATTAATTTTGTACTTATTCGGTTACGGGCGGGTACGGGTAGTCGCGAGACATCGAGTTTCGGTTAACTTTTATTTTCGTAAACTCGTTTCGTGTAACGGTTAACAATTTTGGAGCGTGACATTACCGGGTCGGGCGTCGGGTACTCAGATTTTGAAAAAAAAAACGGTCGGTTTCGGTTATCTAAAATTTTGTCTTTTGAGACCTCTGAACACCGGTACCGATAACGCACTATATTTTCACTTATCGCCGATAATAAATTTGTTGGTCTCGGAGCGATATAGCGGAACCCCTGACCGTTCGATAACTGATAACTATCGGCATCGGTATTATCGCGATAAATTTCTTGCCGAAACACAACATTATAAATTACTACTTAACTGTAGTGTTATGTATTGTAGCTGATAACCGATATGTACCTTCTTTGACCTACCAATAACCGATATATTGGTCCACTACATCGGTAACAGAATTATTGCGATAAAAAACCTATGTATCGTGATAAATTACCGATAAATATCGGGCCCGATAATTATCTGCAATAACTATACGGTTCACACCGTACACTTGTACTGTTTTGTAAATTGTCATACGTGGCATCTCACACTAGAGAATGTGTATAATATAATACGGTATAGTAAAAAGTACTACGATATAGTATACTGTATTTTGTACACTTATCGGCGATAAAAAAATTGTTGGTTCCGGAGCGATATGGACTCCTCACCGTTCAATATCCGATAACTATCCGTATCGATTTTATCGCGCTAAGTTTTGACCTGATACACAACACCACAAAATAGTGTTAACAACACTATTAAAAGGCATGGACTACAATCTGCCATGTCCACTCCCATAAAATTAGTATCAGTAATCCTAACTCCGCATTAACACTAATAAATCCTTAATGACAAAAACGTTGGGAGGTGTAGTGATGCTTAGCGCATCATCAACAAGTTTTCTGTACTTTTTGACACATTATAGAAATACAGTGAAAGATAGACAACCATACCATACTTAGCTTACACAGTCTGAAGATGCAAAGTTTACTCATAATATACAACGGGGACTGGTATAGTTAGGATGCCTAGAGCCTCATAAACTTCCAAGGCAATAGACTGATAGATGCCTTATTCATTCTCACTAGAATACATGTACACATGCAGCAAGGTACCACAACTATAATTTACATTGCTTTTATTTAGATAGTACGTCTAACCACAACAATCATATTAATCATTAGTAAATTGGAAGCCAATATTTAGTACGTACCTATCCAGAAATAGCTACAACGAGAATCGTTATTAGAGTCGAGAAGTTATTAGCGAGCAGTTTATATATGTGTTATTAATTTTAATTCAGTTCATAATGACATAACTGATTCTTAAGTGTATCAAAATTAGCATCAAAAAACCAATTAGTCACCGATAATATTTCAGGTTCGAGGAGTAAAATACTTTATTACATTGGCACTAATAACGATACACAGGGCGTTGCACTGGAATAGACCAATACAACCCATACTTCCCCCCAAAAAAAAATTGTATTTACCTGAAATTGATGGAAAAAAACCACCGAGAGAACATAAATATGAACATGATAAAAGTGTCAAATTGATGAAGAAGAGGAGCAGAGAAACGAGAGACATAGAAAAGTAATCGCCAACAATCATTGTTTTGTCTGCTGAATTTTTATACACTACTAAATTATCCGATTAAACAAACCCGCTTCAAAACCAGATAACTCAATATGAATTGAAACCCGAAGGAAGGTATGAAACAAGAAAAAAGAGTGCAGCCTAACAAACTTAAACCTCAAAGAAACTTGCTCACAATAATCCTCCGAAAAATTACCCTGATTCTCCTTCAATAGGAGTGTTGGTACACTCTTTCCAACAAACTCTCTCCGCCTAAAAAATTTGCCGGCAAGCTACCCGGAAATAGAATTAACCCCGAAACATAGTGGGAACCATAATAAAACGGGAACATAGTGGCACCATAACAAAGTGGAAACAGTGTGGAATCATAAAAAAAACCGAAAGATAATTAATCCATAGGTGTTTTCACGGAAGGTTCTCCCACTTGTTCATCCATGTTCACTGCTTCTTCTGCTGCCTTAGCCGCCGTCTCGTAGCCTCGACTTTGGAGCGCCTCAACAAACTTTTTGGCCTCCGATACCTCGATCCTATATGGTGAATGAGCTCCAGACGGGAATTGACGACTCGATACTTCATCTCTATAAGCGCAAAGAGCTTCCTGAATAACATTTCCTACTTGAGCGAATTGCTTGCAAAATTTGGGCGTCACCTGCACCAATTTTGTTTACAAACGGCTTATGATGTGAACATCATGCTTGAAAGCAAAATATAACAGGAACTAAGCAAAACAGAGCGAGTGAAAAAACATTTATCTTCTGTATTGACACATTTGGGACGTCTCCTTTTTGATGGCCACAGAAAAGCGAAAAAGATACTGGTCTCAAATTAATGACTAAAGACAGACATCCCGAGTCAATCCCATGACTTCTATGAACAAGGACCTGAGACAAACGCAAAATCCTTCAACCTTAACCCACCACATGGAGGAAATCTAGCATTTCAATATAAGACTTTAATCCAAAACTTTTAACAAACACCGACAGTAACCTGAACCTCCTTCCAAAGACAGTCTTTTTCTATCACCATCTGTACTTCAAAAAAGTTCCGGATCTCATTGTAACACTGATCTTAAATGGGTTTTCCTCCACTGGCTCTAAATCAGTTCTGGCAACTCACTTCCTCCAAATGTCCCATGGATAACTCCCTACGTTTAGCAAAACCAGAGAAAACCAAAAAAAAATGAAAAAACTCTTAAAACTCCTACCTTAGCGTGATGTGGATGCTGCATCATTCCCAGAAGATCGTGGTAAACAAGCACCTGCATTTCCCCTCCCTTTCAATTCACATAAACCCCCTCTTTCACTCTCTCCAAATTCACAAACTTTCCTCACTCAAACTATTCCAAAAGTGCACCGCACTTAAAGCCCCATGCAGACCATAGTTCAAACCTGCGAAAACAACTGGAAAGGCTATGTGTGGTTGCCCCACACTATAAGCCTATTATATGGCTTAAATAAACGTATAAGTATTAGGCACCCACTTGCAGCATCTCCAATTGTTTCCGCACATTTCAACTACGATGCAGTCTGCCATGTCAGAGAAAGTGAGACAAAACTCATGTGAAGAAGCAATTGTGGAAAAAAAAAAAGTTCGTTGACACCTGTCCACTGCAGAGTGGCCCAGCCCCAATTCCTATTGTGGGAATAGAGAGGGCATTTGTGACTGCTGCGGCCACAGGAGAAGGAATGCATTCGAGAACGATGGCAAAACATCCCGCTTCTTGCAACGCTCTCGCATGCTCTAAAACCTGCAAAGCAAGTACGTACGTTTACACGAATTAATGGTTAAAAAGCAATAGGGCGTTCCCATTAACAACTTCAAATCCAACAGCTGTACAAAAGCTTCCTGCCGTTCCTCCTTCATGTCCAACACTATTGAATCCCTCCTCCGATATCCTCCAATCCTCCCGAATCCTTCAACCCTGTCCTCCCCCCCCTCCCTTCCTTCCCTCCACCCATCCGTCCCACTCAAACCCATCCCACCAACCATCCACCCATCCTCACAACCTCAATTCATCCACCTCACCGAACATCATCATCAACGTAACGAACTCCCAATCCAACCAACCAACCAAATTCCCATCCGAATCCATCCGACCACCCACCAACTAACCAACCAGATCCTTTCCCCTTCCCTCCCGGCCCAAACCCCCCTTTCCCCTTCCTATCCACCCTCCGTCTCCCGACACGTAATCTCCTGATCCCCCATTGCCATTGCCAACCAGCCCTGGCCGGGCCTCCATTTCTATTTGACGGCGTCCATATTTCCCTCCTTCAAAATGCGAACAGCGCTGTCCACGGCCTGACACGCCCCCCTCGCGACATATGTCACATGGCAGATGGGATGGTCTGAGCTCCACCGTGCATCGCTATTCGCTGTACTGTTTTTTTCGCCACTTAAAATGACACTTGTCTCCGTGCACACTTGTGGGTTCTCATTTAGAGACCGCCAGTCGGAAGGTAAGAATCATGCCTTTCCATCGCAACCCGACGGATAAATAAGTAGACAAGGGTGCACGGAGAAAGTTGACTTAAAGGGGGAAAAAACATCAACGCTATTAGCGATCCAGAGTGTACCTCTTTATCATATTCTCACAAAAAGAATTTTACGCACCATTCGAAAGTATTACAACCACCTGTCAAAGAGGACAGCTGCCAAAACTCTCAGATAGAAAGAGAAAGACTGTAACTTCAGATGATCCATTGTCTTCCTCTTCCTCTTCCTGTTCCTGTCTGAATCTCAATTCTTCGACTGTTACTTGTTCTCCAGTCTCCTCCGTCTCTATTACTCCTCCCTCGTTCAATTTCCCGTCTTTCAGTCTTGTCCCTCCAGAATTACAGTACCTCCCCAATCCTTCCTTTCTCATACGCCCTTTCTTTCTATTCTATCCCTAAACTCTCCTTCCTGCCTTGCTTGTGCTTTTAAGTTCCTGCTCCTGTCCCTCTAGTTCTCCTACCAACTCCTTCTCCTCAGTCTTGCTGTCTCGTTAGCCCCTGTTGTCCTCTCCACTACAGATTATCAAACTTCGGGAGAATCTGACAGGATCTAAAATTGGTGTGGATGATGACGTGTCTATGAACTTAATAGCACATAGAACTATTAAAGCAGTTAAGGAGATACCCTGTGAAGTGTTGGTTTACAGCGGTTGGGCAGCATCAATAACGGATGGATGACAATCGCACCTGAGAAGTACTCTTCTCATAGCTCCCAAAAGGCAGGTCCCCCACAAGCAGAGGTCGCCTAGCTCCCCTTGCTACTGCTCTTCACCCTCTCTCCCCCCAACCCCACAAACTTTTTTCCAAATTACTCCAAAATTAAAATTAGAATTCAATAACGCCATTTCCACACTAAACTATTGGTTTTCAGCTCACTTGGACACAAGACCCCCACATGTACACTGCAAGATAGGTAAAGTACTCTTGTGCGTACCACCGTTTATTAACAAGCTTACAAATTTTATTTGCAATGCTTGTCTACACTGACTTTGGTGTAACTTTCCCATGTCACGAGCGTGACACTACTAGATAATAAAATCGTCGATGTATTGCAAGCTCGCAGATGCAATTATTGTTCACCCTTATTATTTGGTAATTCAATAGTCTTAGTTCCCAAATACCCTTGAACCCTACTAACAATGAGCAATGTAGCGGTCGGTCCATGGTCATGGCGTAAGATGATACCGGGTACATGATATCACTGGACAAATTCAACACATTCATTTTATAACCATGAAATACACTTAGTTCATAAATACTATGGACCTCCACTACTGGCAAAGAGCAGTAAGAGGTGTGATAAGTCTGGTTGCCTCACTGGCAACGACAAATGGAGGACAAGTCCTCCATGATGATCAAGGACAGTGCCGTAAATTTCAAGTTTACAAGTCTCTTCGCAATGTCAGACCACACTAGAGTCCATAGAAGATAGAATTTCACTACAGGTAGATTTCCACCACACAGATCCACCCAATTCCACTTCCAAAGCAAAAGCATGCAATCGCCTTTTAGTGGTCTGGCTCATAGCCCTCACTGGCAGTGGCTGATCATGTCCACCATGGTGACGGGCAGGGTGGTGTCGTGGCCATGGACCACCATGCCCACAGAGTCGCCCACCAGACAGATGTCCATGCCAGCCTGCACAGTCCTCCAATCCACATCCAGCCCTCATTAGTACCTTCATTTGTATCCTTCATTTGTAACTTTTAGTTCTAACTTTCCTTCTCAACCTTCATCGGTAACCTTCATTTGCAACCTTCATTGGTAACTTCCATTTGTAACCTTCATTTATCTTCGTTTGTAACCTTATTCATTCTTTCATTCGTAACCTTCATTTGCAGCCTTCAATTGCCACCTTCACTCGCAACCTTCATTTGCGACTTTAATTTAAACTTCGTTCTTTAACTTCATTTTTAAGGTTCATTTGTAACCTCCGCATGAATTGAATCCCTGACCCGCATTTTAACTCTACAACGTGTATCGCTCTCAGCGTTAATTTGTAATTCAACGCATAAATCAACTTTTCTCTGTGGTGCACGCGTCAATTATCATTTGAAGACCACCAATCAGAAAGCAAGAATATCACATTCCCATCACAATTGCTGATTATTAATCCGACAAGTGTGGTACGGAGAAAGATGAGTTTAAAAGGCTGAAAAAACATTAACACTAACAGCGGTAGAAGGTGCACCTTCAGGCTTAGCTTTCAAATCTGGCGACCCTTTAACTTACTCTAGTTCTCCCAGAATACCTTAGTGCCACTTATTAATTAAATATAAAATGTCTGTAAGTACAACGTTAGAGGGAAAAAACTCCTCAAGAAAAAATGGAAACTCCTTAGAACACGAACCTAAACTTCAGTTACCTGAAAACAACCACTAATCCAAAAAGATGGACAGAAGACCAAAAGGAGAAACAAAAACACAAAAAGTGGATGGACTGCGTCCGGTTTTGTGGATTGTGAAAAAAAAATTGGCATCTGAAGGAGAACATTGATTCAAATTGATTTGTTTGTTATTTTTTAAGAGGGTGAGAAACTTATTCTCAAAAAACAACCTAGACAGAGCTCTACATAGAACATGTAAGCTCTTTCAAGTACTGAAACAATAAAAAGAGGAAAATTCTTCCGCTCTCTTCCCACCTCCCTCCCCCCCCGCCTCTCAAAAAAGAAAGGGAATATTGCTGAGAAGCTCATATTGCAATCAACAATTTCTTTATGAGTTTAAAATCGACACAAGATGATCGTACATTTCACAAAAAATTAAAACGGTAAATAATTTCAAAACTACAGATAGTAGAATGTAACAGCCTATTTGGAAAGCTAATTTTAAGTTTCCAAAAAAAGAAGAAGAAAAAAAAAACGATTTAGTTGAAGTGGTATAATTAAGCGGTTTTGCTTTTTGGCAGAATTGGGATCCAAAACCCTAGAAACGACTTAGAACCTGAAAATTTTACTAAACATCTTTTTTTTCAAAGAAAACCTTAACAAACCTGTTTGAACTAAAAAGCAAAAAAAAAAGCTCAAAACACCTTAAGAACAAAAAGCAACACTGGTAAGGCAATTTTTTTTTTACCATGTCCACATGTACGGCTGAAGGATAGTCGTACGCCGTCACCATACAGATAGGGTCCCCGCGTATGTACTTGAGCTCCAGCTGGCGCAGCGTGATGCGTTTCCACGGAGACTGCGGTTTGGGTCCACCGTACACGGTGCTTTCGGGCAGGTTGGACATGCTGCGCTGGCATCTCCGCACGTGCGACGCCAGAAGCTGAACTATGCGTCGTTGAGCCATTGCATGCAAAGGCAGGAGTCTTCAGAGAGGGAGATGAGCCAGCAGAAGCAGCAGCTAGGGGAGTGTGATGACTAAATAGTGCAGGCAACTTGTGCAGCAATTTCCTGTCACTAGCGTACCGTATTACGAATTTGTGATAGCGTACGGTACGATACTCGGTACACAGTCTGCAAATTTGAGAACTGTACGTAATTTCATGCGTAGAACACTAGACCTACGGAAGGAGAAAATGTCCACTCATCATGACGTGTACTATCCGGATGGCGCGGACCATGTCAGCGTCCACGTGGCTGCCTCTTTAAACAATTTACCTTTTGGCTTTGATTGTTGTTCCGAGCTTTTCTTGGTCGGTAAGCGCTGACGTGTTAGTGACATCGGTAGAAAACTTGAAAAGTACGCACTTTGTAAACCGTAATTTTGTACTATACAAACGATAATGTATGATTACGCGAGAAAGAGTACTGTAATGTACTCGTCAGTAACAAGAGAAGCACCCCCGGGTTTCACGGTTTCACAAATCACCTTATCATGTTGTGTCGTGTCTTCCATCGAAATTTTGTACTTAACAGTGGCTGAATAGCTTTAGGGAAGTGCAAACACGTATAAAGCGTGCCCTCTACCACCCTTAAAGTTTTCTTTTCTTTTTGTTCCACTGTTATCTGAGACACGTGGCTGTCTCTGAAGAATGTTCCTCTGTCCACGCGAACACGAGGACCCCGCATTTCGCCGAGAGGGCCGCCTGCCCAATCTTGTACGGACTGTACCGTTTGTTGTATTTGCATAGCTTGGATCTTTTTTGAGTCTGAGAGCCCGCCATGCCGAGTTATGCCCGGACCAAATGCAGTCTACTCAGTGTAGAGCTGAAATGTGAAAAGCCGTGTGAATGACAAATACGTTCAGCAGTTAGAAATTAAATGTCAAAGGATTTTGCAAACTCTTTTCGAAAGTTAAAAAGCTCAAGATTTGTACATGTTCATCATCATATATGTGAAATCGACCTCTCTGGCATTTTTTTTCTGTGTAAGACTGAAGCAGTAGAGAATTCGCAACCAGCTAGTTGGAATTGGAAACTAATTCTCAAAGCATGTAACTTTTTTAAACCACAGTGGTATAGTAGGTGCTCTACTGTCAATGACATTTTTAAGTCTTTGTCTCATGACAGAATTATGGAGATCAAGTGAGAGCTGTTTGGGTGACTCGGTATGATTTTTACGGCGACAAAGATGTTGTCAACATTATGGAGCGGTCCAAGAATGCAGGTTTCAATACAGTTTTTTTCCAGGTAGGATGTGAAACTTGCATATGTTGCAGTGGCCTCGTTGGTCCTTACAGTTAAGTCAAAATCTAATTTATTTTTTGCGTCGCAGGTTCGTGGACATGCGACGTCACATTATGAGTCGGCTCTGGAGCCCTGGTCCGAGGTTTATGATTGGCAGAGCCCGGGGTTCGACCCTCTTCAGTTGGCTATCACGGAGGCGCATTCACGGAACATGGCATTGCATGCCTGGGTGAATGGTATGTACCCATATCTGAAACGCAAAACAAGTCTGCTTTGAATCATTACTGCTCAACAACTTTTCTCGAATTTGACCCTCATTTAGCATATACGTCGTTTTGGAAGACATAGAAAAAGGTTTTTCTCGCTTTAGCCCTGCTGTTCTACTTGTTTGTATGATGAAGCTCTTGCAAAAGTATAATAAAGCATAGGATGTGTCAGAAAGACTCGAAAGAACAAACCAGCAGCAGCTGAAGGTGGAGAAAGGGGCTTATGGCATGGCTCAGGGTGCGGTCATGCTTTCCAGTGATGCCAATGTGGCGGGGCCCACGTCCTCCCTCAAATGTCCAACAGCTCTACAATTCGCACCCGGAGTGGAGCTGGTACGACAAGAAAGGCAACCGTCAGGCATGTATTTTTCTGCCCTCACGTTAAGTCGCCTGTGACAATAGTTCACCAGGGTGATACGAGAAAGTGGAGGAAGTGAAAGGGGCAGCCTTGGCATCCAACTTTAGATATGCTCATGACTATATTGAAATCTGCCACTTCGCAATTGTCGGGTCAGCAGGACCACATTTGTAGGAATGAGAGATTTGTATTTGAAAGCAAGCAATAATGAACTTTGTAGAGGCGAGCAGCTATTCTCTACAATTCACTGGTATTTTAACTAGGGCTGGACAGCACTATAGTGGGGTTCATGAGGTGTTTTTAACATAACTGTTTTTTTGTGCATGGATCTCAAGCGTTGGATTCTGATGTGTCTCTGTGTGCCTGCTCTTGATCTATGGCGACTTCTGCAGCCTTTGGTTAGTGGATTCTATGTCAGCCTCAATCCCTGTTGGCCTGAACCTCGGAAGCACGTTGTCTCCGTTTGCAGCGACATTGTGCGCCGTTATCCAGTTGATGGACTGCATTTGGACTACATCCGATTTCCTAACGAATATCCTGTGGAGAATGGACATGGTTATCCGCAAGATGAGGTGTGGTAATTGTAGGCATACGGTCTTTTTACGTCCAATTTCTGAGAAGGACCTCAAAATGCTGCACTATTTTTAGTCTTCAAATTATCCAGTCAATATTGTTAAGTCGCTGGCAATATGCACACGGCCTGCCATTCATTTCTTGTTAGCACTTGTTTTTCAGAGAACTTTGGATTTGTTCAAGCAAGATACAGGTCTCCATCCTCGCGATGTGCCGGAGGTGTGGGATCAATGGAGATGTGACTGTGTAACTGCGCTCCTGCGAGACATTCGACGAGCAGCAAAGTCACTCCGTCCACAGCTTGTTCTCACAGCCGCAGTGGGCGTGGAGCGCCACGAGGCTCTCAATAAGTTTCAGGTATGCCTTCAATAGTAGTGACTGAGATATTAGTCATTTTGAAAATTTCAGTTACAAGCATTCAAAAGACGACCTGCCATCCATCTCAGTACACTCTACATTTAGGTTTAGAGTCTTCCCCATGCAGATGAGGTTTCTCTCTGTCTGACATGATTCACGTCTTCATGCATCTGTTGGAGTCCTTCCCAGCTTTATGTTCGTGTGAAGAGCGTTGCAGGATGTTGACACTTGGTGGCGAGAGAGACTAGTGGATGCGCTTGTGCCTATGAACTACACAGAATGTCATCGCACGTATCGAGCACGGGCAGAGCGAGAATGGAGGAGAAGCATCGACCGCAGTGCTGTCGGCCCTGTTGCTCCAGTCCAACCCCGCAGGTAAGCCTTTTTTTCTTTTTTTAATTTTGGTTCTCTCACTTTCTAGAAGCAAAACGCTTTCCTTGGTGTGCTTTTCTTCTCTTTTTTCGCGTCAGATCGTTTGATTCTCTGTGAGACTGTATATTACAGCTTTTTGGCACACATCCAGGTTATGATCTTCATTTCGTGTTTACTTCAGACCGTGTCTGTGAATATTCACATAATCTCAACCGTTTGTTTCTATTAGATCGGGATGTAGAAATGACCTGGTCTTGGGTTGCCATTGTACAACTTCCGTGCCGAATGTCATCTGACTGTTGAAAGTGTGAACGGCAAATTTTGACAGAGTGAAATTACGGAAAAAGTACCTTTCGAACCAAGGGCCGCGGCAAGCAGTGAGCGCTCCAGAAAGGCAGTGGGCTCCTCTTCCTGAGCCAGCAGTTATCATGGGCACCTCTCTGATGCATTCTAATGTGCGCCTTCAGCAACAGCAGTTAGCTCTAGCTTTGCAGCGCTTTGGACACTTTGCTGTTTTCTGCTACTCCTCTCTCTTCAGTCCTCGACCTCGAGTACGGCCGAAAAAGGTGATTTTCTCCACAGCTTTATCTTAACAGATCCTGGAGGAAAGGTTTTCTGAAATGTCGCAGCTGTATTTGTCTCAGAATGTGTGACAGGTATATTGTACTGCTTGTGCATTATGTGAAAACTGGGAAACACTCTGTTTTGAAATTTTTGCTTGTTGTACCTTTCGTCTCTGCTTCTGGTTTTTGTGAAGTTGCAGAGTCCAGTTTCGGATAGCTTTTTAGAATTTTTGGCACAGATTTTTCCGTAGGTATCCTGTATGCTTATCACCGATAAATTGAAGAGATGCTGATATGTCGCTGAGATGTGTCAATGGACCCAGGGAAGAGGAAAGGGACGTGAACAGGCTCGTCCACAGGATTCCTTGTTACCATTTTTGCAAGTCTTGTCTCATGCCTCTCATTTGTTCAAGGCTTCAGTGAACACATCTGTAAGTCAACATCCCTTCCAGCGCACTCGGTCACGGTTACATCCTGAGGAAGCATTTCCTTATGAGCAGTTGGAGGAATTTGAGGAAGAAGGACCTCCTCCTCTCCCCCTTTCAGTTAATGAGCAGTTGAAGAAGCAGTGGGGAAAAAGGGGTGGAGGGAGAAGAGTGATTGCGCCTGATGGAGAGGTAGTCACTCTGAGGAGGAGGACATGGCGAAGGAACATCCTCGCAGAGCATAGAAAAGAGGAAGAGCTCTGGGAAGCAGTGGGAGCGAAACGGAAAGTTGAACAGGGGGTGGTATCGAAACAAGTCGGAGAAAAAGGGGCAGTGGATCGATCGACAGAGTGGGAGGCAGTACGAATGCGGGAGGCCATTGGTGGAGAAGAGACCGTGTAGGATACGACTTCACCACGGTTTTCCCTTAACTCTCTGGCCATTAACTGGAAATTTTCTCCTTATGAAATCCCGGACTTTGAGGAGGAAAAGAGACAGTTTTTTTGCGATGTGTCATCGTTATTTGCACATGGATTCTAAAGTTAAAGACTTTGGTCAAACAGGTCTACCACTAAGATCAAATAGAAATGCGGAACATTCTGGTATGGGCCATTAATTTTTGCGGCATGTCAATCGTTCTACCAACTATCCAGTTTTTTTTTTTTATTCTGAAAGTGAGTCATAAGATGCAAATACCCATCGCTCAGGGTTAATCTGTTGGGATCGTTGGCAGCTCAAATTTTGTATTAATTACTTTTCATTAAGCACATGGGTCGGCCTGTTGTTAAGAAATGGACACAGGAGTTCCAGATCCTACAATTTGTCACGTCCTGTGATAACTTCTTTGTTTATAAAACTTCATGAGATTTGTGGGGTTTTATGACATGTTGACCGTGGTACAATTATGGATTTTTATAATAAAACAAATGCCGGCATTTCTATCATGCACTACACCCCATGTGGCTATTAGAGTTGATGATTGAACGTTACACTTTATAAGAGTTAACAACACCGTGCATTGCTATTAGTGTTAATATTTTTTTTGCCACTTAAAACATCTTTTATCTGTACACACTTGTCGAATTATGGATCTGGCGACTGCGATTGAAAGCCAAGATTCTCACCTTCCCATTGGCGGTCTCCATGTGAAAATCGGACAAGTGTGTACGAAGAAAAGATGTTTTACATGGCGAAAAAATTATTAACACTAATAGCGATACACAGTGTACTTTAGATAATGTTTTTCCACATGGCTCATTGAGGGCCACTTACTGTTAATGGTACTAACACCAGTTTATTATTTTGGTAGGAAGAATGCACTCGAATTAGAGTGGTGAAAGTAATAGCTACAGTCTGATGTGTAGTCTAGAAGTCACAACATCCGCCAAGAGCTCTATTTACAAACCAAGCAGCCAGTTACGTGGTTTGGTAAATGATTTTTGCTTTTGTTGCCTCCATTTTCAATATAAATGGCTAATTGGTACAAAATTATACTTTTGTGAGTTATGTCTCCTGTATAGCTGGAAGTTAACCAAGGTTAACTGCCTCTAAACCAGTTCTGCCGAAACCCCTGAAAGAACTAACTACAATGATACAAAATCCTAAAATAAGTAGAAAATATTGAAACCACATTGAGGGTGAAAGAAATAAAAATGATGTCAATTAAGACCCTATGGTCAACTACGGGCTAAAAATCTTTTGCTTTCCATCTTCTAACACTATCTCTAGGGATCCTTTCAGGTCGACTAAAACACAATCTGTCGGGTACAGAACATTGCAAAGCCTTTGCCCAGGCAGATAATTGTGAGAAAAAGGCCCTATTTTTTGAGCTACTAGGTCTCTTGTGTTCGTAAGGGCCACGAGTATTGGCCCCCTCGTAAAAGCATGGAAGGACGAAGTTGTTTCACTTTCCTCGTGGGGGTAGTTCCAAACCTGCAAAGAACCTCTTTGACATTGAAAAATATTTGGAGGAATACGTTCTATACCAGCGGGACTTATATACAAACAGGAACACCGTCTGATGCTGTTTTTCCATGGGTAAAATAAAACGGAAAGTATCGCTCATGTTTTTGGTTTTTGGAGCACTGATGTTGAACTGGTTCGTAGTGTTAGGGAAGGTTGGGAATAAACGTAGTTTGTAATTCGTGCCATCCTTACCCTAAAACCTTTCGATACATGATAGCAATGATAATGCAAGCTAGATTTTTTGTTTAAACTCCTCTTTACTGTGACTTGAAATTGGTTGGAAATTTGGGGAATTGTTGGCCAGATGTCTACTTTGTATTGCATGGGCAGGTCTCGATCTCTCAATGTGCAAATTGTATATGGTGGTAGGAATCTGTTTGTAATTCAAGAGGTATCGATTTACTTTTACAAAACCGCTTTTAAATATGATTCAAAACAATGACGGGGAACGAAAAAAGAGTGAAAAGAGTCTATTTGCCCTTCAGACCGGGAGATTTTTCTTTCTACTGAACCTTACTCATATATGACTAAATTACTAAATGTACACACCTGTAGGTCCTTCCGCAATGCCACAATTTGAGCTAAGAATTCATACAGAGGCCGCTCAGAAGCAGGTTTGGAGAATGCTCCGCTAAACCAAAGCGGCTCTCGGTTTGTATTGTCGTCCAAACTGCATTCGAAAAATCGAAACATTGTCAAGGAAAGTCAACAGCTTGTCAAGTTGTCTTGGACACTGACAAGTTCAAGTATGTAGTTAGCAGCGTTCTCAATGGCGTCTTTGCCTACACATGTTTCTTATAGAGTTCGTTTTTGTAGTTTTTATACACACGTAACCCACACGACTCCTGCAGGTAAGTCAGCAACCACAGTTTATGCAGAAGAATTGTATCACACGTATAGGAGAAGTAAGCGGTCATGCAAAGCGTGAAACCGAGAGCAGACAGCTGCTAAAAATAAAATATTTAGAGATATGATGGAAAAAGCCATGAAGAACTTGCAATTGGTTGTGATTTCCATACAAAACATACCATAGACGATTGCTCTACTTACCGGACAATAGTGACAAAAAATTGCGCAAGAAGTCATAAATACCAGCAACACAAACACATTGAACATACATGAACTTAACCGACATCGTGCTTTCATATGGCCATAGAATTAGTTAAGAATATTCGGTGAATGAAGATGGGAGATTGTATATCCATCGTAAAGCCAAGGGTCAGTACAGGAGGAATGAGAAGACATGAGAAGACAGGAAGAGCTCTCATATACTTCTCCAGTTTCTATCATTCGAAAATAAATCGTAGAAATTTTACCGACGCCAATAACAATAGATCCACATTAACATATCCATACATGTCAATGACGCCGTCAAAGATTGGCATGTGGATACTGGTAAAATGTGAACAATTGACTGACAAACACCCCTGTTACATTCAATAGTGTGTGCTAATTTGGCGTTTGACATAGACCACAACAATTTCAAAACGACTTACATTGCATCAATCCAGTTCAATACTTCGTGAAAACGTCAAGCCAGGTCTCCACTCTCAGTCGTCAAATTTATTGCAGGACAATAACGACTACATGAATCGTTTTAAGGTCGTTATAAAACGATGCAAAAACGATGAATTTACAGGTCTCCAAAAAACGTGATGACAGCACATGCCGATGAGTAAACATCCACTTACGTCCCATTATATGCCTGCTCCGTTCCGTAGTAGACGATAGGAATCCCCTCACTGAAAAGCAGATAGACGAGAGCGCTCCTTAGAGCCTGAGGATCGCTGTTCAGACTGCTGAAACGGTCCACGTCATGGTTGTCCAGAAAAAGAGCCAAAATATCGGTTCTTGGAAAGCCCGCCTCCTTGTAAAGCTTTCGCATGGCGAGAATATCCGTCAGAGGAGCCCCGAGGGCGAAAACATTGCGAAGTGTAAGGGCGAGAGGGTAAGAAAATGGCGCATCCATGGCCTCCTGTTGGAAAAGGTTTTATCTCCGGTTATGTAACATGGTAATGTTCAGTTTTGTGCATGCAACACATGACAGCGATGGGACCACACTACAATACCAATCTACCGCACAATGACTTTTTTGTCGGCAATTCGATGTTCCACTCACAGGAATTAGTGTGGGTTGCATTAAACGAAGTCGATGATTGTGTTTTCAAAGCAAATTTGAAATTTCTACTATTGTTGCATACCTTTTCAGATCAGGTGTGCTCCACATCAACTCATGTTTAGCGGAATTGCTTACTCGGTGACTGTCATTCGTGGAAAAGATGAAGAAAAGTAATCCAAACTAGTATTTTTTTTAATGAGCTAGACTTCTAAAATCCGTTTGATTCCAGCCAAAAGACGCCAATCTTAAGAAAGGTGGATCAAACGATCTTTTAAGATCTGCATAAACAAGTGTCAACTAAAAACCTTCAAAATGATCAAAACAACCAGAAAACCCCGCTCTAAAAAACGAAATGTACCGTACCTCCCTTTAAATCCAGCATGTTCCTCTCTCCCTCTCCCTTTTTCTCTCCCTCTCACCTGGATTTGGAAGCGAGCCATGTAGCAAGGGTTCCGATCCTCCAACCCTCCTCCAGGAAACACCTCCCCCAGGTTGTAACAATTCGTGGCCTCCCTAAACTTCTTCAAAAAGTCAACGGGCATACTTTTTGCGGAATCCACACGAACTCCGTCGAATCCGAATTTCTGTTTTTTAAGAACAGAAAATATTCGACATAAACTCGTTCGAAAATCACTTTTTTCGATCCGACGGAAATCTCAGACAGTCAAACTGGCAGTCAGTCACGAGCGGCCTCTCCCCCTACTTCCCCCTCTTCCTCTCCCTCCCATCCCTCTCTTTCCCCCTCCCTCCCTCCCTCCCTCATCCCCTCTCTCCATCCCCTCCCTCCCTGTTCCTTTACCTCTCCCTCTCCATCTCCCGTTCCCCTCCCTTTCTCTTCCTCTCCCTCCCCGCTCCCTCCTCTCTCCCTCTCCCCTCTCTCCCTCTCTCCCGTACGCTCGAACAGAGAGTGACAAGAGGGAAGGGTTGTGAGCGCACTTCTGTCACCCACTGGAGCCACTTCACGAGTTCGTTTCCCACGAAGGGATTTGATTGGTTCAGATCGAGCAGGCCGCCCGCTACTCGACACTCTGTCACAGCTTCAGTATTCAAATCCTGTCCCACCTCCCCTCCACCAGTAAGTGACTGCTAGGTGGACCTCTTAGAGCTGTCCACACATCATGTGATTTTCAGGCAAAGACATGCTCCAATGGAAGCCATACTTGGCACGTGGCAGTGATATTGAAAGCCTCCCCCGGAATACAGCAAAGGCAATCCTCCTTTCCTCCACAGAGCGGCGTCTCACAGACTTCCTGGTTGTAGTGAGTTGACTGGTCAAAAGGAGAAAATTCCGAGAAGTTCCCGGAAACTGGAATAGATGGTCCTCCCATGTGGTTTGGTACGGTATCCAGCATCACCCAGATGCCTCTGGAATCACCTCATTGGAGGAGAGTGAGTGGCCATGGGGACCGAAGAATCGTGTCAGTAAATCGGAAAGGTCTCAACTTGGTGCAGGAAAATCAACAAGGAAGGATAGAAAAGAAAAGAGAAGATACAAATAGAGAGGGAGAAGGTGAGAAATAAAAAAACAATATGAGCGAGAGTCATAAACTCATGGTAAAGGTTAGGGTTTTAGTACGGAATCCACCTGGCATGGGCAGCATCGACCAGATTCTTTAGATCTTGTTCAGATTGCGCAGCGTCTGCAGTAACGGAAAACTGAGCGTTGATCTCATAGAGACGGCGCGGCCAGTATCCGTGGTAGGCGCCTGGTGCCACGTCAGTGACTGGAGATATCCAGATGGCGTCAAATCCCATGGCTTGAATATAGTCTAACCTTCTCTGCAGTCCTAGAAAAGTACCTCCGCAGTAAGTCTGCGTTAAATCATCTGAGCAAGTGCCACCTGTCCCCGTATCTGTAGAAAAGCGATCAGTTAGGACTTGGTAAATCGTACGGTTTTGCCAGCTGGAAGCGTCTTGACATTGTATTGTAAGGGAAGGAAACGAAATAAAGAAGAGGGAGATGGAGAGGAACGTGGATAGGAAATAAGCCATGGATACAGGAGTTAAAAGACCGTAGAACAAACGGGGAGAGAGGTACGGCGAGAGGAGTTTTGAAAGAAATTCGCGCCGGCGATCGTCTCGTCCAGATTTGGCGGCTTTGGCGCGTTTTTTATCTGGCGTTGTAGACGGCTCTACGGCGATTCCGAAGGAAGTACGGACGGAGGGTTTGAAAGATGATGGGCAAAGTTACCGCAGGATTTGAGCGAATCGAGAGGCGTGCAAAACATGGGATGACACGTGACAACCTCGACTCACAAACTCGGTACAGACCTGGCACGTGTCGTTAAAGCAAGCGGTGCGTACTGGCAAGGTACGGAAAGGAAAATGTGAGCGGATAAGACACGTGATTTTGAAGTCGACAGAATTTATGGGAAAGTGCAGAAGGAAAGCGACTGGGAGACAGAAGTGGTGACAAGCTGTGAGATTTCGACGACACAACAGGTTTATGATTTCATCCAGGTACGTGTTTGACAAATGTGGGATATTTTCTGTCAGAACTTGAACCAACCTAATTTTTGTGATCGCTAAGAAAAACAACATATTATGGCTCTTCTTCATGCAGGCGTTTCTAAAAATCGTACGAACACGCTTAAAGGGAGTAATATTTTGATCACTTCTCCAGTTCTCCATCAGGTCGTGCCAGGAAGGCAACTATCGCCCACGTGTGCTTTATTGGGAGTGGTACCACATAGGTTTTTGTTCAGAGGTAGAGAATAGTCAAAGATTTTAAAAGCACAAAAAATAAAATCTTACGGCCGTCGTCCATTAGGCGTTTCCAGTAATCGTACGGACACGTTTAATGGCAGTATTTTTGGCAGTATTTTTGGCAGTATTATTGGCAGTATTCTTGGCAGTCATATTTTTATCGCTTAGGCCTCTAATAGACATTAGGCGGTCCCAGTAAACATGTGGAAACGTCTATTTGTAGTATTCACTGGCACGGTTTTCTATTATGTCGTGCTAGTAAACAACGTTTCTCAATTATGATTGGCACCACGTAGGTTTGAGTCCAGATTTTAACAAATCTTAAAAAAATCTTCAAACGGAAAGTCAGAACGAAATATCTGTGCCAGCGGGAGGTACACCGCGAATCATAATTAGAGTAAAGAAAAAATTAGAGTAAAAATAGTAAAAAAAATAATTAGAGTTATTTATTCTAATTTGTGTGATATAACTTTTTCAAAACGGATTTTTAGGGTCAAGTTTCATCAGTCGTTTCGGTAATCGTACGGCCAACTCTACGGGCCGGGTTAATTGAGTCGATGTTCCATCACGAAGAGTCTGTAATCCACGTGTTATACATTGAGTGGCACCACGTAGGTTTTGACCGGATATTTAAAATCTTTTAAAAATCTTCACACCGACAAATTTCACTTCAAATCTTCAATTGCGTACCATGTACCTGTGTACCAAATCATGATACGATAAAAAAATTGTACTTTCTGCAAACGCCAGTCTTTTACGCCAGCTCATTGTTTAGGGTTCGTGTTTTCGAACATGACGAAAATCCTTTGCCGAAAATAGTGTGACGAAAGAAATTGCGCGACGAAGGACCGTTTCAAGATTACTTTTTTAATTTCAGTTGCATTTTGAAACGTACATACCATGTGCAAATTTCATCAATTTTCGTTGGTTTTCCATCGTGACACGTAGCTTATTTTTCCAGCGTGTCACAATTTTTTTTTTCTGTATCTACCAACCCACCTCTTACAGGTACGTTGGCAGCTACAGAGAAAAATGAAGCGAACGCCTCGCGAAAATGAAGCGAACGCCTCCCGGATGAACATCTGACGATCAGTATTACCTCCAAGACTTTTGGAGAGTATTGTCAAGATTCTCTGTAATGTTGTTTCGCGTATAAAAACAAAATAAGCGGTACAAATTGGTAGTGTTGTGTATCGGTAAGGATTTGCCGATAACCGATATGGCCCTTTTTTCGGGTATCCGATAATCGATATATTGGTACGATATATCGACATCGGTCTTATCGCCGATAAGTAGCCGATAATATCGGGTATTTATCGGCGATAATGCCGATAACGATAATTATCGGCGATAACTGTACGGACCGTACAGATAAATGTACGGTATGTACACTCAAATGTACGTCATATTCTCCGGACGTGTACAACATAGAAAGTACTATAGCCGCCATGAAATCTGTACAATTTTGATACGGATCCAGTAAAAACGATGTACCTTTCACATCCGACGCCATGGCTTTGTCCCTTAATTCCTTGAAATCCACTAGGGACCTGCCACGTGTCAATCTGTCGGCTTTTTTGGCAAAAGCTGCCAAAAGAGCCATTCCGGGATGCCGGCGCTCACGCTGGCCCGTCGGTTCATGTTTTCTCATTCCAAGTCGTCCGTTCGATTCCGGCGGCGCGCAGAATGTTATTTTGCGTCCGTTGTACTTTTGTGTCCGCCGTCCTTTTCCAGTTCCATGTTCACCAGTTTTTTAGTAAATTTCCGTACGTCGCCGTAAAATTTTTGTTCAGTTAACCGGCCAACATTTATGCGCAGCGTTTACCGTAATAAATTGCAGTTAAACTGTAACAGAACAGATTTTTATACGTGGCATGCCACGCTATATAAAATCAATAAAATAATACAGTATGTTATAAAGTACTATTGTACGCATACTATATATTTTTCTAAGTTATCGCCGATATGGAATTTGTTGGTCCCAGACCGGAAGCTCTGACCGTTCGATAACCGATAACTATCGGTATCGGTGTTATCGCGATAAGTTTTTTACCGATACACAACACTACAAATTGGTACGGATAGTCGTGAATTTCTGTAAACTACCCCACTTTTCGACTGATGGAACTTGACCCTTACTCTAATTTATCAATAACTCTAATCTGGGCGTAAATTTGGGCGCTGAATATATCCACTGTAAATTGTGTACAAGTACAAAATTTGACAAAACGTACAGTTTCACGTCATTATGACGTTTGTATTACGCGGTTTTCACGTCATTGTGACGTTTGCATTACGCAGTTTGTTAAAACGCAGATACATGAAAACGGCCTGTACTGAATCATTATTTGTACTTTTTTACTTAATAAAGTACAATTTTGCATGGTCAGACACCGACCGTACGCCACACTATTTAAAACGGCGTTGTATTAGAGTTATTAACGCTCATTCAAAAATAAGCTTAAATAACGTAAAGAATAATTTAGAATAATGTACTCTATTTATAGTGATAGAGTCAAAATTTGGGGTGACACAATTAGCGTACATAACTCTATTTACAATTCACGGTGTAGTTAATGATTCTTACGAAAATTTTGCGGCCAGATTTTGATTTTGAAAATGAAAATCAAAATTTCGGAATGGAATGGCAAAAAGACGCGGCAAACTTTGAAGGTCGCGCAGCAAACTTTGAAGGTCGCGCGGCAAACTTTGAAGGTCGGTGGAAGTCAGATGGAGCGTGCGAGGATATTTTCGGTTGACCTTCATTCCGCGTGGCGAAAGGCATATGGCCTCTACCACGTGTTCGTTTCTCATCGCCTGTTCGTGGTGGATATATTTTTTACTTTTCACGTGTACCAATGGTACGCGACCCGTGTGGAGAAAACTCTCCTCGCCGAGGAGAGTCTCTTCACACTGGACGATTTGCCCGATTGCTTCGCGAATCAAAAAAAGTGAAACATCCAACGGTCGTTTCTTACAGCTATAATAATGGAGCCATAAACATGTTTCGTCATGTTTCATCTTACAAAAAATAAATAAAAATGGTACGAATATGTACGAAATCGTACGGCATCCAGTAAACAACCCCAATTTTCCTCTTATGGAAGTTCACCTTTAAGGGTAAGATTCCATTGGGGGAAAAGTGGGGTTTTTTACAGGATGCCTTAAGTTTTCGTATATATTGTACATTTTTTTTTGTTAGACGAAAAATGTTTATCGGATAGCTTTCAGGATGCTCCAATATTATAGGTGTATTTATTGACCGTTGGATGTTTCACTTTTTTAGATCAGTGAAGCAATCGCGCAAATCATCCACTGTGAAGAAACTCTCCTCGCAAGGAGAGTTGCTTCACACTGGTTGTGTACCATTGTTAGACGTGAAAAAGCAAAAAAATATCCGCTTGGAACAGGCGATCACAAGCCTACAGGTCGTACAGACCATGTGCCTCCGGCCACGCATGCTCCGTCTGACATTCACCGACCTTCAAAGTTTGCCGCGTCTTTTTGCCATTCCGTTTCAAAAGTCTAATTTCCATTTTCAAAATTAAAGTTTGGGTGCAAATTTTTCGTACGGATCACTAGCTACCTCCGTTGGTTTAGATATTACTTTAAAAATATTTTTAGATTTTCAAAATATAAACACTAACCTACGTGGCACTAATCATAATTGCGAAAGGTTGTTTACTGGCCCGACAAAATGGATCATCAGTAAACCACTCATTAAATGTGTCTGTACGTTTATTGGGACCGCTCACGCCTTTTCTCCATCAGGCGTCGACAATAATCGAACGAAAACGTTTACTTGTAGTAATATTTTGTTAAGTTCTCCATCAAGTGGTGTTAGTAAGGAATCTATCGCCTACATGCTTTATTTTGATAGGATCCACAAAGGTTCATGTTCAGACAACGAGCACAATCAAGGATTCCAAAAGCACAAAATTTGAAACTCGTTCTTATACGACCAGCCGCAAATAAAAATTACGTGAACGTCAATTTGTGCGTTCGCGTTTTATCATTTTTGTCGTTGTTTTGTCGTTCGTATTTTGTCGTTGAAAATTTGAAAAAAGCAGGCGCGACAAATTTAAGATATCAATGGATTGTAAAGGAGGCGTCACAAGACATTCTTCACCAAAATTTTGTTGGTGGTTTTTTGTGGATTTGATTCCAGCCTGTCCGAAGGCAGGTGGTCTATGCCACACGTAATGTTCCTATCTCACATCCATCGTGGATCGTATGTGACCTTTCCAAATGTACAAATTTTACACGTCCGGCGTGACGTTATTCTCCTCCTTAAAAACAAGGGAGGGGACTAGCCAGACACTAGAAAAAATGATCGCTTGCTTCGAAAACACAGAATCGGACAGCCAAAGATGTCGCCCAAAAGTTTGGAGAATGGTACCGAATCTCTAATAATCATGTTAAAAAAAAAAAAAACAGTGCGGCCTTTGTACCGAAATGCACTTTTTCCAGTAAAAAACCTCACTTTTCGCCTGATGGAGGTTCACCCTTATCCATCAAGTCGTGCCAGCAAGGCACCTATCGCCTACGTGCTTCATTTCAATTGGAGCCACGTAGGTTCCTATTCCAGAAGGCCGGAAATATAAAAATATATGAAGGCACGTGGCCTTTGCCAAATGTTAGGTTGTAATCGCTCGTCCGCCATGGATCATATCTTTTGTTTCCACGTGTAACAATAGACACGTCCAGTGTGTGGCGAGTGTCCCCCTGAAGACAAGACAGTTGAGGCGACTGTCCAAACACGGGACAGAAGGAGCGTTTGCTTCGAAAACTCAAAATCGGACGGTCGAAATTTTCGTCCAAAAGTTTGGAGATTCTTGGTGAATTTCCAGCAAACATGTTTTATAAATAAGGAAATAAAGAGGTACGGCGTAGTACGGAAAGGTACGTTTTCCAGTAAACAACCTCACTTTTTGCCTGATGGAGCCCCACCTTATTTGTGCGGATGGACGAAATTTAAGATTTGTAGGATCGTATTAAATTTCAGAATTTATACGTGCGTACTTTACCACTGTTCGAATTGCGCCATTATGTTCAAAATGCGAAGTCCTTCCCGCGAAGTCAATGGATGGCAAAAAAACCGTCAAAGGATATCCTCCCGCAAAGATTTGTTGGCCGGTTTCGGTTGAATCCACCCTGTCCGAAGGCACATGGGATTTTTCGATTATACGGTTTTCATCGCTTGTCTGCCGTGCATCATGTCTTTTATTTCCAAGTGTACCAATCGTTTATGTCCGACGTGTGGCTAGTGTCCTCCTTGAAAACACCTGAGGACACTAGCTTGACACGGGGTAGATTGAGCGTTTGCTTTGAAAATACAAAATCGGACGGACATAATCGTCGCCCAAAAGTTTGGAGAATCTACAAAAGATACGTTAAAAAAAGAAAAGAGTATGGCCTTGTATGAAGATGTACTTTTTCCAATAAACAACCTCACTTTTTGCTTGATGGTGGCTCACCCTTAGCTGGTTAAGTAAATCCCCATTTCCAAATTACTTTTTGTATATTTGATGTAATAACACCCGAATATAAGCGTGTCCAGGAATCGATTTCTGATTGGGTTGTCGCCGCCATTAAATCCGACCTTCTCAAGGCGCTTCCCTCCGATTCTTCGCGTGCGCGTCTTCTCTCTTGTGGTGGACCTAGTTTTGGGTCTTGGCTTTCGCCACACCTATTTTGGCCACTCTCCGATTTTCACCAGCTCAATTCACCACCGCCCTCCGATTTCGCCTTGGCCTCCCTCATCCTATTTTACTTGGCTCTCTTGTTTGTGCATGTGGTCCTGTCTTGGGGCTCGATGGTGTCCATTTGCTTCGTTGCTCCCATGGGGGAGATTTGATCCAGGCACATGACACTATTCGCGACACCATTGTGACTATCGCTTCGGAAGGGGGCTTTTCTGTGCGTTGAGAGGTTTCTCATATCATTCTCTCGCGTCGGATCGATGTTGTTTTGCTTGATGGTGCCCCGTCGCATCTTTGGTGATATTGTTCTGGCAAACCCAAACCCTAACTTCAGCTACAGTTGTTGGTCAGGGGGCTCGACATGTTGGGGTGGCAGCTCGTGATGCCGCTAAGGCGAAGGAGCGTGATTATGCCCACCGGGAGCCTATGGATGACTTTATTCCGATGGCGGTCGAGATCTTTGGTTGTTTGGGTGTTGCACTGGACGAGTTTCTCCGTACTTGTGCTCGACGTGCTTTCGAGCGCCGAGGACCTGGGAGCCCTCCTCCTTCTGTCTTTACTTCTTTTTATCGTCAATGTTTATTGGTGGCTTTACAGCGAGTGCATGCTTCTATTATCCTCCGATCGGCTGTTGGGGTTATGGATCGTCGCCGTGTTCCGGAACTCCCTCGACTTGCCCCCCCAGGCTGGGGGGGACTAAGGGGTTGCTTTTCGTAGATATTTAATTGATTTGGGGTTGGGGTTGTAGTTTTGGTTTTCTGAGTTGTCGTGCTTTTCATTTTGAGTTGGGTGCTTTTATTTTCCTTGTTGATTGTTTCTTTTCTTTTCTTTTCTTTTGTGTTCCCATCGCTCTATTTGTTTTTTATTCTAGTTTTTCAGTTTTGGCCATGCCACCCCTTTTGTACCCTGTACTCAAGATGGGATACCATCGTGCTTTTTAATTTATCCTGCTTTTAACTTTGAACATAAAATACTACAATAGGTATAATAATACTATTGTTAATGTCGAATGTTATCCACCATGGATGAATGGAAATCAACGGCTCAGATCTATTGAGGTCCAAAAGTCGATTATACTTCCAAAAAAATTTAGGCTCAGATCTACTGAATCATAGAAAAGTATACATCCAAACCTTAGGTCTAAAAGCAAATATAACCTGTCGCTTAGTTTGCATGTCTGAATCCCATTTGTTTATCTGATTTTCACAGCCAGGATTTTTTGGACGTTTGCAAAATCGAAGTACGTATCATACATCATTCAAAAGACACATACATGGTGGAGAAATCAGATTCCACTAATTTTTAACTCCCATTCTCTTTTAGGGCGACAAAGAACTACCCATAGTATATTACGGAAATTCGCCAAATTCTTTTTGTGAGTTAACAAACTTAAAAACGCATGGTATTTTCATTTTAATTCACTTTGTTGAAATTAAATAACCCAATCAATCAATTCTCTCTAGTTTCCACCCCTTTGGCAATTTAAAAAAACCAAAATTTCCAGCTCAAGCTTTTTGTAGTTGTGGGTGTGCACACACGCGGCAAACGGGAGTTGCTGTAATGCACCTTAAATGAGCTTATGATGAAAATTATTATGCAAGACGACTTGTTACAGGTAACGATCAAGATGAATCAAGGCCACAAAATTACAATTCAAATGTGCAAAAACAATTGGAAACCTGATGCAGTAATCCCGTACATAATAAACGGGTATAGTACAGGGTAATTGCATAGGGCGATCCGATTGTTTTTGCACATTTGAACTACGGTACGCATGCCCACAAAGAAACGCCCGTCTATACAAAAAAGGAACCGGGATCCCAAGATCCAAAATCCTACACTCAAGGTCAGAGATAGTTTGATTACTCCATCCATTTTTTTCAAGAATGAGACCATCCCGACAAACTGTTCCGGGCCAAGTTTCCGCTTCTAGAAGCAATTATTATTAAAAAGAAAACTACATATTAAGTGCCTCCAGATCTTGCATGGACCAGCCAAACAATTCCGCCTTCAATATAATTGGGACCATGAGCTGGACACTAAAAGGAGAAAAATACAATGCAACTGTACACATACACTCTGAGCTCCTAACTCTGCCGTGACGACAAAACCCTAGCCTGCGCCTGTCCAGTAATGATGATGATAATCATGAGTACCTCATGGCATTCTACCTACGAGAGAATGGATTTGTCAATACCCAGCTATTGGACTGCTGTATAAAGCAAACTTCTTCATCCTGCTTGACCTGACCTTATTGAAACTTTCATGCCCTAATACATGGCGACTTTTCTACAAGAAAAAAAAATTCTAAGCCTGTGACAATTTCAACCTAGAACCATGGGTGCCACGTGGGGTCCATCATGCAGAGATTTCTCGGTCGCAAAGCAGTCTCCACAAGTTCAGCTACACCTCGTTGAACGGACTGTGGAACTGCATCAGCTCCGTCATCTTCTGAACTTATCTGCAATTTCGCACATTAACAAGATTGTTGCGAGATTTTCAGTATTTCAGAGAAAATAACTAGGTTGGTTGGTTACTCCAAAAGCTGCTTATCAAAGCAAGTTGTCTTTGTCAGACGCCTCTATGGAGACAAACACACTTTTCTAACACGATCAACCTTCACAGCATCCTGCCTCTGTAGAAAAACTCTAGAGACTTTAATGCTTAGAACAACCCTGAAACTCAAATACTCTTAAGAGACAAATAATAACAGAGAAAGGAACAAGATACCCGTGAGGTGCTCCATATGAAACCAATGACAATTAGCTTTTCTTGAGACAGAAAGGTAAATAAGCTTGTAAACAGGAGTCGGCTAGACAAGCTAAAGCATCCATTCAAAAACAGATTATCAACAATCCTAATACCTCCAGAAGCATCACCGAAACCTCTACTTGCATACTGGAGAACTTGAAAATCACTTCATGACCTTAAACCGGTGGAGGCGAGCCATAGAAAGAGCACCTCTTCAGCGTATCTCTGTGGAGCCATGGTTTCCACACGCTTCAATACGCTGTCCACGTTCGCCGTCACCTTCTGCTTCAATTCTACAGTTGAGATATTTCCTCCGGCCGCTTGTGTAGGCATGCCACTGACAGGATGACGTCTCCACGACCACGAAATGAGCTCGTCGCGGAAAAACATTGCTAAGTGCTGTTCCATCTTCTTGGACTGTTCCCCCCAAAATAAACCACAGACCATATTTAGTCACCAGAACTGTTGCTCACTTAAAACCTACCTGCTCGAACTGTGTTGTCAGCTTTCTGGCAAGAATATTGAAGTATACTTCAACAGGATCCACAGGAATAAAAACTGTACACGCTCAACAACCACCTTATTAACACCCTCCCAATCTCCTCATACTCACCCTCATACTAGGCAAACAAGGGAAGGTTTGAAGAGAGACATCCACCTTTGGTGCTAGCATTGCTTGGGCGGCCGCACACATGGCGGGCACAAATAGGCCATCGGTTCCAAACTGGGTAAAAAAGGTATGCAGGTTTCGTGTAAGTCGAAATGGTACAGGTTCAGGACATTCCACAAGCCCATTCTGGTCGTAAGCTGTAACAAATCACCACATCGAACAGAGGATTAGCAACAAATGTCTGTTTCTTACCTTCACAATCACCTATCAGCAGCAGCCTATCAGATTGGTTCAATTTCCCTAAACGGAAAGAGACCTTCGCTCAGCAGGTTAATTTTCTAGAAGACCTTTCTGACATGCCTTTTCACTCCGCTGCATCCTTTTCCACTTCATCTGAATAAGGGAGAGGATGTTACCAGGATGGAAGTCCATTTGAAACACTTTGCCCGTATTCTTTGCAAACAAGATCTTGCTTGGAGAACGCCCCCCGATGTGCAGCATGTAAGAAATGCAGCCTGAAAGAGCCAATTGAGCCGCAAATTGCTTCTTGAAAGTCCAAAGATGAGCGGCACTGGGCAAAGACTTGTACATGAATTGTGACAGGACACTTTCTGAAACATAATTGTAATTGGGAGTAGACCAGCCGTCTGGTGGGTGATTCTTTGTAATCTCTGTATACGTCAACAGGCGGAGCTCAACCAGCTGTTCGCCCTGAAGCTGCTAAGATTTCAACTCCCAAAAAAAAGAGTGATGAAGATAGTCAGTCCTCTTATCATAACACAGTAGGTTTCAGTCCTGCATTCTTTGAATTTGGCAATTGGTACAAGTATCTACATTGTATCCTGTTTTGTTGTTTTGTTATGCATGAACTGGAACAGGACATAACTGCAACCATTCGGTCATACTCCAAAGTTTTCATAGAAAGCTGACGGTAGACTTAACCACAAAACATCGCAATGGCTTGGCACTGTGTTTTCTGTTTATACTCATTCCTGAAACGCTTTAGTGAGTTCTGATCAACGGTGATAGAAAGCCTCCTCTCACAAACACAGATAATTGCCAGATAAAATTGAACTTTCTTCCTCAGAGTGCTAACAGAGATGTGCACGAGTCACAAATGGGGGCATTCAAAGTTCATGGTCTAACCTGACGACTAATCGCTTCGTTGAGCCTTTGCTTAAAGAACTGAATCGGCTGGTCAGGTTCTCGTCCAAATCGTGCGCAATTCACTTCATAAACTTCAGCAAACGTGCTGTAAGTCACCTCATCTTCCACCAAACGTACCTGCAGCCTCCACATCATCACTTTCAATCAGTTTAAGAATCCAATCCTCTGCTCCAAACAATTGCCTTGAGACTGGTGCAGTCCACTCCCTGAGCTTCGCATGCATCACAGTTGACATACGCTCTCCATAAAATGAGGAGTTTTGTGTTTCATTTGACTTACAAAACGCAAAAAAGACAGCTTCCTGTTGCCATTTAATGAAATAGCACTAATAGCACTAGATTGTCTTTGACCTAGGGCGCCTATATAACTGAAGAAACTCTTCACAAAAGACCAAAGGGCACACTCATTTAACCTATTAAAAAAAAAATCCCAGGGCCGTCCAGAAATACAAATATATACATATATGACAGTGAAACTGTTTGAACTGTTTGCAGCAAGAATTAATCATAGGTTTAACATATTAAACAGTTCATTCAATACCTAGCTCCTTCAGCTTTATGCAAAAGTACACAAAGTTAAGCCATTTACATCCTTTCATAAAAACATAAAGAAAAATGAGATTCTTCCTGCCCTTTTTATGTAAGGTGAGTGGAAATAACAATCAATAGGAAGCAATCTCCCTTGACTAAGGGTACATCCTTTCATTCTCGACTTCAACTACCAAAAAGAGAGCTTGAAAAGAGTATAAACCTGAGGCCAGACAGGAATAAGAATTGGCGTATGAAAGGCCAGGTTGCGACGACGCGACTCTTTATGCTTGTCCAGTAACTTGTTGACCGACCGAAAAAGTTGCAGCATACGTTCATCACTTCTTGCAGATGGAGTCAACGACGTTTGGACGAGGAAATGCCTCTTTGAGCCGTCGCTTCCCACCATAGTTATGCGGCGATGACTACTACCGTGACGCCTTACGATTGGCACATCAGCTCCAATGCTGTCCAGCTTCACCATATGCTCTGGGGCAGCTTCCTGCATGAACCATTTTATAGCCAGACAGTGATTGTGATGGCAACGACGTTTTCATGTTCTCAGGGTAATCCAATCCCCAATCGCTTTACTGGTAAATTACCTCCTCTCTACATCTGATTGGCTCCAAAACGCAGATGGCACACAACAATACAAAAAATCGAAACAACTATGGAATTCACAAGAAACTACAGCATGTACACCACAGCTTGACGGGCAATATATGCAGTCCATTTCAAATCCAGAAATGTGGTTCATTTGATTTACCAAACCAGAAAATTTACCTGGTCAGTGAAGTATTGCCCGGGCAGCTCAACGTCAAGAACATTCCACTCTCGCAACTGCCGGCTTTCGTCTTCCAGTTTCAGCACTGCTGGCAACCGCTCTTCCACATTGCTCTGTGACAAAAATCCGAAGAGAAAGACAAATCAGCTCAGTCAAAAAACACGCCGGCCATATTGGCAATAGGAACAACTCATATTCCAGAAAACCACAGATTTCCCCAGCCAATTTCAAACCTCGTTTTCTCCAGGAGCTCACCTGTAGAACACCTTCCCAGTGTTTAAGAGTTTTTGTCAACTCTGCCAGCGATTTCGGAAAGGTATCTACTGAGTCAGGATCGAGATCCCGTTCAAAATCGTGTTTATATTCGTTTACAAAATCGGAGTGCTTGCTCACAGTGTCCACAGAGAAGCACGCTCTGCATACGCCTCCAAGCTCTTTCTTCAAAGTTACCGGCACCTCGGCTGTTGTAGCAGTCGGGTATTTGTAGCAACGATGTAAAAGGGCATGGACAACAGCAAGAAGCCTCTCTTCTGGAAGAGGAACGAATCGAGAACCAATTTCTGTCAGCATTACCTGCACAGTGGTAGGACAACAATCTCAGCTACTAACCTTTCAACTGTAAAATAAAATATTTATAACAGAAGAGTCCCAGTTGAATATTCTCCCCATCCAAGTACACGAGGATGATTTTAAAGAGTCATAGTTAAGAGTGGCTAACTTGTTAAGACTCACCTCTAATTCTATAGCAAGATTTGAGTGTTTCAGTCGTAGAGCTTCCATCACTTCTTTCGCAGCTTCGAATGCTGAAATAGTGCTAGAAGGCCAACCGACTCCTGAGCTGGCACTTCTCCTAAGTGCAATTGTCTGTTGCCCTCCATCTCCAAGATTAGACTCTCCCCCTCCTCCACCAGCATTTTCCACTGCATTGACACCTCCAGTCTGTAGCTGTCCTCCAAGAGCATTGCCATTCCCCTCATTGCCGCTGAGAGATGGAATCTGAGGTTGCCCTCCTTGGTTGTGAATCTCGGACTGAGCTTGAGAACTTCCCTGTGGCTGTGAAGGCGTTTGGCCTTCCATCCCAGTGGGCCCCGCCACACCTGCCATATTATGTGCGCGAGATCTTTGTGCCACTTCTGCACGATGTGCAACATCTCGTCTTTCCAAAAGATATGTTCGCAGCCAATAGTAGATTGCCTACAGCATCAACACGTGATCACAGCATCCACCGTGATTATCAGAACAGCTTAAATAGGATGGTCCATGCCGGATCACGACGTCACAAAGAACCTACTGTCGTTTGTTGTCCAAATTCTTTTGACCTTGAAGTTTTTTAGGATGGTCCACACTTGTAATTTGTTGTCTCTTAGGAAACTGGCACATGAATTTAAAAAAGACGACACAAACTACGATGGACGATGTAGCAAAAACGAGGCTGTTGAGCATATATGTTTGAAAGTTCAGTGACTCCTGAAGAAAACCTTGACTCACCTGCGGATACATCTGAGAAACGCGTATAAGAACCAGCTTTGTATGTGGAGCCTCTGGCCTTTGCAATGAAAGCAAAAGCTGCGGTATCCAAGGCAGCCACACCCAGTATGGGATGGCATCTCGAAATGAATCCAATGCCTTGCCAACACGGCCCTCCTGGTTGTCGAAAGAAAGTAAGTACAGAATACGAGCAAGATTGGACCGTCCACTGGCATTGCCGCATTTAATTCCTTGCAGCAAACAGCTTACTGAATACTCCAGCCAGAGTTGTTCTCCGGTTTCTCTGTAAACCTGAGAACAAAATCAGGTTCAAAGAAAGTTAATAAAGGAGCTGTGGTATTGAATTAAGAACAGTGGAAAAGATGTGAAGCTGTACTTCAAAGCTCTAGATTCTAAAACTCAGACTCCCAGCCAAACTAGTACAAAATCAGCAATGGAGCCTGGCGCTGACTAAGTTATGTACGTTCCTAGAAAATGACAGAGTTTGTGCTTGTAGATGGAACTTAATTTTTTTTAGGATAACCAAACAATATCAACTGAGTCGCCGTGACATGCCTCAGCGTTAACGGCCTATGAAAAACTGCTCGAGCCTGTTTTTGTGCACGGGCCCACACATTTTGTGCTTAATAGCTTTTGCAAGATTATATGTATTCCTGATTTATTCACCACCATACTAACAATGCTGATTTGTGTACCATGGTGACAAAAACAAAAATTTACCTGATCACAATAGTTTCCCCAACTGATCCAGCCCTTTGGTAAGTTCTTGTACATTGTAATGGCTGCGGAAAATGCCTGGTTGGCTGCTTCACCATCCCCTAAACGCTGCAGGAACTCGCCCTTTAGCCTCAACACCTCTGCCTTGTTATTGTTCTGAAAATAGTCGAGGTTTGTGCCATTGATTAAGTTCAGGCCCATTTGCAGCTCTCCTTTCATTTCCAGGTAGGCCTTCACTTGCTCCTTAATCTTCACAAAAGCCTCCTGGACTTCCATGCAGGGATATCCATACATGTACGTTAAAATCTTGACACAAACTGAGCCGAGTCCCTGTTTACGAGCCACAGACGCCAGTTTGTTCACTGTCCAGGCCTTGTCCTTAAAACCCAGTTGATGAAGAGTTGGATTTGTCTCCGCAAGAGTCTACAAAACCTCCCCCAAGCCCCGCAAACATCCATGCCATCTCAATGCGTGACAATGGAACATGAGAGATCACAGAGATACATGTTTGTGATAACCACATCCTACGAGATCTTACAGTCCATCAAGCATTTGCATTCCTATGCAATGTCGTGCTTACCGCAAATGCTGAAATAATGTTGTTGAACATATGGCTACGCCACTGCAGTACATCACACCACACGAGGAGGTCATCCCATTCGTTTGGAGTTCTCATACGCCACACCTCAACAATCTCACGAAGTTCTTGGTATTGATTGTTGAGTCCAGTATTTGACTGGCCCGCAATAGCCTGAGGCTGCTGCTGACTTGGTCCATTAACAATGTCTAAAAGTATTCTCGATGACTCCTGCAAACCACAGACAAGGACAGTCAAATCATGAAGCAACATATTGACATTGGAAGAGGAAGCTTTAAGGTCTGTGACTGCACTTATTTGCAATGAATGCAAAATATCTTGATGATTTTTGTTTCTGTTGCTGCTGCTGCAAGAGGCATGTTAAAGAAGTGGCCTGTACCAGTTCGAAAGTCGTGAGCAGTACTGTGCCAGGTAAAATGAACTGACCTGGAGTTCTACCAACTGCTGAAACTGCTGCAACAGCGGTACATGTGGCTGCACTCCTATAACAGGAAGCTGCCACCAGCGCTTCAGCGCCAACTCCCATCCCTGTCCAAAGAAAATGTTTTGTGAGTCACGATGAGGCTCTAGAAATTTACAATGGCATACCTGAAGCTCATTGCAGTTCAGAGAATGAACAGAATAAAACACCCTGAAATTCATAGCTGACCAGCCAACCAGCAGCCAGCTATTGGGTTGACCTCAGAAATATATTTCATCACTCAGACATATTGTGCGCAACAAGCTCTGGGTCAAGACAAAAGTGTAAGGGTCCGCAGCTTGACTCCTTGTGTCTGATCAGCCTCAGCTGAGTCGAAGAGACTAAGTCATACAAGCTCAGCTCCACAATGCCATGTTGTCTTGCAAGCAGAAGGGAAGGCTGCTTCATAATGCGCAAATCTAACATCAGCAAGGAGAAAGCAGTAATATATATAAGCGTGCCTACTCTGTTATCCTTGAAGAGTTACAACAGTGCCCATTCGCCGAAAGTTATATATTCCCCAGGCCTCACCTCTCACCTCTCTCTTCCTCTACAACACCACTTTGGTTAATGACGTTTTACAATAAGCATGAATAATTAGCCTTATACAATATTACTTGTTTTAAAGGACAATCCATCATGTCCCTACACATAGGCGGCCAAATAGATACCAACTTTGCTACAACAAAACGAGTCCTCTCACCTGGCTTATATAACCATCACCCTCGACTACACTCTGGCCTGTTCCATCTTGTAAAGAGCAATACGCCTGAACCATTTTCAGTTTGGGAGATTCCTCCAACTGTGCACGTGGCAAAACTGTCTCCCTTAATCCTTGCCAGTCAGGTAACCGCCACAGCACATCTGCCAGAAGCTCATGATTTTCAATGCTTCGCCCAAATTCTGCGAGAAGTTCCCACTGGTTCAATCGCTTCGCACAGCTCAACCACTGCTCCTCCCAGAGACCCAATTCTGCCTTGGATGTGTCGCTGCCATATCCACCCTGCAAGAGATCAAATCCTGATCAATAAAAAGAGAAAAAAAAGGAGCAAAACTGAACGAGGGACAACTTAAAAAAGAAGAAGCGAATGGCAACACAAAAAGGGATAACTGCACATCTTTGGGAGAAACGTAGGCCAATATCTTGTGAAGCTTGATAGAATAACACCTGCACAGTAAAAAGGTCAGAAATTATTTGGCGGCCAAGGGTCTGATCACAACAGTGACACAGGCCCGGGAAATTAAGTAGTCCTTTTACTCAACGATGTCACTTGTAGAAAAATTACTGCCATTCCATGCAAACAGATCTGGAACAGTGTTTTCCAGACTTGCCAGCCCCATACTGCAACAACGGCGTCAGCAATATGAACCAGTTCTTACTTGTTGTGCCTTATTTAGGCCTCGGTAAAAGATGTCCTGTCCCTTCTGCCAGAAACCATGTTGCACTAATGACAGGCCAGCGCGAGTTTCAGCTGTGGCAGCTCTACGTTTCCACATGCCATAGAGGACATCATCCTCATTAAGACACCTGTCGCCATAGGCAACAAAGTCAGCAGATAGCTTTACACATATGCAGAAGCAGGTTGCAATTCTTGACAGCAGCAGTCCATATGTAGCAGCAGCAGCAATTCTGTAGCAGCAGGAGAGATGGGTACTCTGAAGCAAAGGATAGCCAAGGAATTGTCCTAAGAGGGCAGTAAACTTGCCTGTAAAGTTCACACAAAGCCTCAAAACATTTCGTCTCCTGTGGGAACAAAGAGACATGGCTCTCCAGCAAAGGAATGGCAATATGCCATGCATTGTACGTCTTTCCGAGAAATTTAATCAAGTCACTAGGAAACTTGGGCTGCGGCTGGCTTAGGCTGTAAAAGCGAAAGTAAATAGAAGGTCAGTTGAAAGGATGACCAGCGAGCAAAAACCTGAAGTTTTCATTCTTTTCATATGTGTATCACTCCTGAGACGTCAAACTCCTTCACAGTTAAAACCTTGCTGTTGCCTTCACATAGGCACCCAAAACAGAGCAGAACTTGCAGTTTCACAGAGAATGCTGCTTTTGTCAGACCAGTTACATTTATCAATCAAGTTACACAGTCCACTATGATAAGCCTCGAAGGTTGGATTGGAATAGTACACTCCATGTCCAGCTATGTACACAAAATAAAACCACGAAATTTAACATTTGCAATAACTGCAGTCACGCTCATTTATTAAAGAAATGGGCGACCAAACTTAACTAATATGCCACATTATCTTCTGGTAAAAGGTCGTACAATTACATGCACGGCAACATACCTGACTCCCTCTAGCAAGGCCTGCACAACATTGGGACGACGTTGCAGTTGCTGCATATGGTACTCCTTATGAAGCAGTGTGATCATAGGCTTTGCCAATTGCATCTGCTCGTCCTTCTTCAGTGTGGCCCATACAATGGGAAAGACTGTAACCCACATGTGATAAGCCACCTGAGGCTCTGCCACCGCTAGTTCACGAAGAGCAGCGAGAAGGTTTCCCGTCTGTCCAATGGATCATACAACCATAATCATCACTCAGTTTCCCCAGCACAGCTGCCAGTCTGACTTCTCATTCACAGCAAGTACAGCAGTATAAATATTAAAGAATAAACATAAAAGCTAAGTCAAAAACAAGTTCATCATCTACAGTAACATCAGCCATGTTGGCCTATGCTTTGTTTCTGCATCTGCCACCATAATCGTCAAAGAAGATTAGCTTGGCAGTAGACAGGGAACCATTTCGGCATAAAAATAACTCACATTCAGACTCCGCATCTCATTGAGGAACCGCACATGCTGGTTCACCAAGGTCAAGAATGTTAAGGGGGCAGGAGGTAAACCCTCCCCTGCCTCAGCCCCCTCTGCATGGGGTGGTAATTGCATCCCTGGTCGTTCAGCCACACCTCCCACGGCCATAATGGGGAGAAGCTGTGCAGCATTTGGAGCCATGGTGATAGGTTCACTTTCAACTAGAATGGCCAGAAGTACATCTAATGCTTGTTTTATCCAGAAGGAACCTGCAAGTGCTTCCCACTCCTGGCCACTTATGATATACTGGAGGCGTTGGAAAAGAGTGCGTTGGATCTGCTCATGGTAAAGGTTGAAGAACAAGTTGCGAAGTTCAAGCTTCTTCGCACATATTCCCAACATGAAAGCCCGCTCCACCTTCACAAACACTTCTGAGCGTACTTGCGGAGGAAATCTGCACATAAAAGCTCCCCGAAGGAAGACGTGACAATTCAAAATTTGCGTGCACAATATGTGATCGGCCGACTTGACAGAATCGTGGCAGAATCAGTGAATGTTAGCCAAATAAAATACGTAGATTAAGTTCATAAAGAAAAAATATGATAATAGCACAAAAAAAATTGAGAAGTTGTTGAACACAGCATCACTCCCTTCAACTGACCTGAAGTCGAACCTCTTAAAATTGTGCACGTGCAAACTGGAGAATAATTAGTACTTAATCCCTCAGAAATATCTGTTGACTGCAATGCATGTGCATGATTGAGTTCAAAGCTATACTCAATTTTTTTAGGAAAAATAACACATGAAAATGTCAGCTTATTAACGAGCAGGCGCTGCGTCGATAAGCAAAACCAGTCACGATGCCAGAGGTTTGCAATATTATTTATCTGGCCTCAAATAAAAAACATTTAACAGAAGGATTTAAAATCGGGAGTAGATGTGAGATGGGCCCAAAAGTAAATGCCGTATTGGCACCCTAATTTGGGATATGTACAAACTCCATATTTTTCTGCCTGCCACAATCATGCATAATTCGAATAACCAGACATGTAGAAGCCCACCTAGAACACTTAACTAAAAGCAATATCAAGTGCAACTATCATTCAAGGTCTTAACCTACGGGGCTTTGCAAGCAATGATTTACAGTGGGTCAGAACAAAGTCGGTGGATAAGTCGCAGGAGCTTGTCCTCCAGTTCTTCTTCCATGCTTGGTGTGAATCCACTTCGATCCACTACGGCCATTTTGTGCAAAAAAGTGATCATGTCATGTGGTTTTATTACTCCTGTTGGTGACCCTCTGTATCAAGACAGAAAACCAGGACACAAACCTTGGGTTGGTTGAACATACACACCACAAATAGACAAATAATAAAAAGTAAACCCTAGCACAGTTAAGTCATAAACAACATTTGCGCATTTCAGAATACTGGACATGAACCCATTAGATATTGCTATAGCAAAAACATGGCTTGTCTTTTCTGAAGTCTCACCTGAAGTCATTATCCACCCAATCACGTAATATGTCGAGAACAGTAAGCAATATAGCACCAGGCATGCCTTTCTCGACTAGTAAACTCAGAAGAGTAGAGCCGTACTGCTTTCGCACAATTTCTACATGGAGGACCCGCCGACTCAAAAGCTTCAATCCAATTTTCAAATTGTTTACTGTACTGCCAAACTCTGTGCCAGCAAGAGCTGCATCGGCCACATCGGGCCTCTGCATTCCAGACCCAAAACAACAAGAGTTCCACGTTTCAGCAAATGGATGTCCTGATACATCTCCAACCATAAATTCCAAAAAAGAGAAAATTTGCAATAATCTGCCCTAAAGCAAAAAACCCATGCATCGGACTGCAGAAGCGGAAATATTCCCTGAATATTACACAAAAAATCTTCCATATATTATAGCTTACTACCTGGCGAGATTTGGCCTCTCCTCCCTTGAATTCCGCCTGGAGCCGGTTGACGGCACGTACAATAAGCTGAAGCTGCTTGTCTACTATCGCTGTGAGCCCCACCTCTGCCAGGGCCCTAACTACATGAAGAGCACATGCAATGAGAGCGTTTGCGGTCTTCAAATCCATGACCGGTCCCGGTTGCAATACATTCCGGTCACTTCCAGCCCCTGGTGTGCCAGGTGTTGGTGGTGTAGACACTGCAGTTGCTGCAGTGAGAGCCTTCTGAATCTGCTCCTCAAGCTTTTGGTGAAATACCTTCACTTCAGGAAGAGGAAGGGGGCTGGTTGGATCATTGGTCAAGAAAGCATGAAGCGCCATTTTTACAACCTCACAGAGGGATGTGACCACTTCTTGAGTTCTGGCAATAAAGCAAGGTTCCAACACCTGCGTGTCCATGAGAGCAACAAGGTGGCATTAGATAACTGGAGACCGTGACCCCTTCCAAGCTGAACAAAACATTTGCAGAGACTTGTCCAGTCCCGTACGGATTAAACAAATGGACTGCCAGTATGATAACCGGCAGCATACTCACACTACCAATACCCAATAGTGCAAAATTGGAAATGGTAGGTAACATTCGAAAAATTGCCCGGGCCGGCGAAATGTGTATACTTGCTTCCCCATGTGCCAATGTGTTGAGGCTTCATTATCTGTCCTGTGACGTAAAATAACTACTTTGATGCAGATCATGCTGGTATGACAAATTGCACGCTGGACTGGTACAATATGTATCCCTAAAAGAGTTACTAACGTACAGAAAATTTGATGCCAAGGTTATTAAACCTTAAGAGCAAAAAACCCATACCACCTGGCCCTGTATGGTGACTGCTTACCAATCGAGTGTAAAATCTATTAATATTTTAACTCACATACAAGCTTCAGCTACTGTAACCAAAAACCATACAAAAAAGGGAGCAGACGAACAAAACATGCTCTAGTGCACCAGATCAGAATATACGTAATACTGTGGCCTATTTGTACCCTGAAACAGGCTAGCAAGATAGCGACTTATGGAGTAAAGAGCTGAAGTCTTTAATTTGAATTCAGGAGGACCACGGGCCATTGGCTGTTCAATGACCAAAGTCCTCATTCTGACAGATCATTGAGTAGTTCACCTGGATAATAAGTGCAAAGTTTGTTCGAATGAAAGCCTGCGGCTGTTTCTCCAGACCCAACTTCAGCACGTCCAAACCTGTAGCCAGAGCGTGCCATGACTCTCGCCCACCTGGAGGACTGGCTCCATACTGCTGCAAGCAAGTCAAGGTCAAAGCAAGAGGTTCTGATGAAAAGCCTGGATATAACATATGAAAGAGCATGACATGCAACAAAGACTCAATCTGCAGAACCTGAATAAAGCTCAACAGTTAAACACCTGTCAAGAAAGTTGGAGTCAGGAGCAAGCCTATGGGCTTGAACAAACATAGACAATTCCATCCTGAACGGAATGACCAATGGCATGTCAACAGACCAGTTGTTGTTGTTGCTGTTGCTGTTGGGCTTGTGATTGCGGTTGTTGCTGCTGCTGGGGTTGCAATTGTGATTGTGATGTTTGTGATTGTGGTTGTGACTGTGACTGCGGTTGTTGTGATTGCTGTTGTTGTTGTTGCTGTTGTTGCTGTTGCTGATTCTGAGTAATCAGACGTTCCACATAGCCTATCTTCATGCTGACCCCGGGCCACACTTCCAGGGCTCGTCCGAGCAAGGTCAGGGCTTGTTTATAAATCTCTTTACTTTCTCTATCCTTTGGCTCCACCACAAATAGTACTCTCACCAAAAAGCTGACGATCATCTCTTCCATTCCTGAGTTAGGCTTGAAATCGTCATCTACAGGTCCGCTTCCCATTACACCCTTGGAAGTCAGTCCACTGGGGGCACCCCATTGGTTACTTGCTGCAGAATTACTTCGCGGAACTCCTCCCCCTGTCGGTACTAATCCCTGTTCCAACTTTGGACGCTTCGCTGGCTCCTCAACTGAGCCATCTAGCCCGGCCGATTCAGCCGTTCTTTTCTCTCCTGAAGCAACAGGGCTACCGTTGCCCCCGTCTCCTCCACCACCTCCTGCTACTTTAACGCTACTATCTTGCCCAATACCTCCATCACCTCCCTCGACGGCTGCCTTGGCCTCTGTCTGCCTTCTCTCTTCCCATGAAACCACCAAACCTGCCAAATCAATTGCTAACCTGCGGTTTTCTGTTGGGGAATTGGGTGGAAGCCCAAGACGCTGCAAGGAGTTTACCATCTGAGGGACAAATTGGCCTCTCGAGCAGTAGAAAAGGTCTGCGTGTCGCACGACAAGCTGGAAAATATGCACTAAGTGGGGCAATGAGTGTCCCTCTTCAACTAGAATCTTCTTTGTGTATCGGATCCAAATAGGAATCTTGGCATCGCCAAGTGGCAGGCGCTTTGGAAGGGCTGGCATGAGTACATCAAGAGCCTGCTTTACCAGCATGCGAGTCTCTGCTTGGCAGGCCCGTAAAAGTGCCACAAAAACCTGTAACACAAAGGGAACTCCCCTTCAATCTTCTGAAAAAAATCATCTGGGATTCCGTCCCACAAGGAGTGTGGGCAGCAGAAACATTCAAATCACCTACAAATATGTTGCAGGATTAAATTCCCACAAAAAACTAACAGCATGCCATTAGCAGTCATACCATAATACATAAAGCAGTTACCAGTCACAAATTCAATTATTGGTTTTCCTGCAAACAGGCTGCACTGCTACTCGCACCGTCGAGCAATGTAAACTCAAGCGTCGGAGAAATGGAGCAAAGGCCTTCTCGTATATAGAAATTTTACAAAACTAGACGCCTCAATCAAGCAACCAGACATACCTGCAAAATAATTTTTTCAGGTGCTTGATACGAGTCCAAGAAATGGCAAACATTGACAAAAGCCCAAGGTTTTGACGCAGCTTCTTCCCGCTTTAGATGGTTCCAACCAAACTTGATCAGCTCCTTTCGGTGCTGCTTCAATTCAGATGGCAGTTGTCGAATTAGCAACGTCGCCAGCTGTAGCAGCTCTATCCGCAGAAATTCGTCATATTCGCCACTCACCTGAATGTAGTCCAGACAACGGTTATTTGAAGTAAGAAATGGCAAAAAAAGGGAAAACAGAGACAATATATAAAATGTGTTGTTGAATCGAACATGCACCTTTACTGATGCATGTCAATGCACTCCTGTCACCGCCTCCATGTACACGTACCTTCTCTGGAGGGTCTAGAAGCTGCTCCACAATGGTCTTTATGATGGTCCCATCATTTCCCACCAGGACTTCAACACCCTGGCCTTGCTCAAAAGCTGCATTAAGGATCGGCATAATCAGCAGCTGCAGTGCAACCACACGGTGCTCTTGTGAAAGGCCTTTGTCTTGAAAGAGGATCAAAAATCGAACCAGTACAGCCTTTTTCTCCTCCGCAGAATACGTCTCTGGCAGCTGCACAACAGGAAGCCTGAGTTTAGAACTTAACAAAATAGATGTCTCGCATGTGAAAATGATTAGCTCGCTCAAAGACTGCTGACCCATGGAAGGAAGCAGAGACGTGTGGCAACAGCGTCCAAAAAGCTTAACCAGAAGCTGAGACTCTTTCAAAAGATCTTCTTTGAACAATGTAAATAAAAAAATGAAGAGATCAACAACGTCCAACCAGAGAACATTCCTTTATCTGCAAAAGTATCCTACAAAATTATTGTCCAAAATTGCTTTCAATACACCCACATTTCTCTCAAGGGAAAACCAAACCGCCATATTTAAAGACCATGTTGGGTTTCAGCATGCTTTCCATGGAGTTAACGATAGTTAGAAACAAGTGGAAAAACAAAACTATATTAAGGCATGAGAAATGATCGTGGAGAGAAAAAAAAAAGGAATGCTGCTAGGAAATGGATTCAGTCAGCCTAACATTGTTCCACTCGTATATACAGCTGAACATCAGATTGTTCATAGCAAACCAATTTCAGCAAAGTGATTCTTTTGCCCCAGTACAACCTGTAGTGACCATGCTTTGCAGTCATAGGAACACCCACCTTGACCATAAAAAACTCCTTCAGGAATGTAAAATCAATACGAGTCCGCGTAAGAAAGATGGAGAGCATCTCAAAGAGCACGTCCACCTCATCACGTTTGAACTGTATGTAACTCAGAAAACAGGTCACCATGCGCTTGCTCTCTTTTACCTGCACCCCTGATGCTATTTCGTTGCTTACGATGCCTCTCAATCAGTGACCAAACCAACACTGTTCTCATCAACTACCTCATAAACATAATTATTCAGTTATTAGTCACTTGATCAGACCAATAATGACTGTTTATTCCCAGATTGCCAAATAGCCTATCCCTTAATGTACCTCTTCACATTCTAGCAACCTATATTCTAATTTCCTTCCTGTGTTCTGAGTACCAGACGAAATGACATCCAATGGTCCAATGCTTTTTCAGGGGTGCCGTTAAAAATATAAAACAATTAGGTGATACCAGATTTCCTGTTGAAACAACCAAATAAAGAACTCTGCGTGCTGTAGATTTAAAAATAGCGCTGATTTCATTTGGATGCTGCTAGTTTTGTTGAAGATCTTTTTAAGGTGTGAAAAGAGATGCCAGAGAAAGAAACAGAGGGATGTGGAGGTACCAGATGCAAAGGAAGGGCCTGCTCATTTCGAAGACGTGCTTTTCGAGCTGGAGAGCGCCAGAGCCGCACAAGTGCCTCAAACATAGGGCGTTGCCCAGCAAGCCATTCAGGCTGTAACTTCACGAGAGTGGCCACCAATTCCACACCTGCAAACTGCTCCATATCTGCATTCATGCCATGGACGTATGCTCGCTTTATATGGAAACGCATAAAAAATGACAAAATGAAAGACTTAAATACTGGAGCAGATTAAAAAACCACTGCTGAACCAGTGATATGCTCTTTTTAAAAGTGTCAATTTCAGAATAAAACAAGCATAGTCCAACAAACTCCGTTGTCTCATGTAAAACAGCGCCCATTGAGCAGATTTCACAAGGCGTTCCATGAAAGCATCTAAGAGGTTTATTGATAAACAAAAAAAATACATAAAAGGTACTCAATCATTTTTAAGATGTAAGCAACAACTGAGATTTTTAATCAGAAGTCAGGTAATCATGCCTGTTACTTCAACACTACGAAGTTTAGTACTACACTACTAAGATCATGTGGGACTGCTAAATTTGCCAGGTGACAGGATACTCACATTAAACTCCACAAATGCATGATGTAAAGAATCATGGGTCCATGCTGAGCCTACTTTCAACAATTATTACTCTGCTGCTATTTCAAATCCGCATCGGCAAATGGAGCTTATCTTTGCATACCTTCCATTGAGAGGATATACAACACTGAACCATGGAGCAATCCCAGCAGATGCAGCTGTCTTTGACCTTGTTTTCGCAATCTATGTTAATGTTTAATTTAGAGTAAAGGCACATTTTTGAATAAATTCATGATAGCAAAGTCCATCCACTATCAAACGCAGGTTCAGGTCATGCTTGTCTATTCAAAGTATTTTATGGATCAAATGGCAGCACGTACAAGGTGTGTTACCCAAGTAAACGTCTCCTCCGCCAGGTGCCAACGCCATGGATGCCTCATCATTAGCAGCAGAGAATTGAGTACTTGAAAAGGCTTTAAAAATAATTTTATCAGCGGAGCGCATTAGCTCCTCTCTTAACTTCTGTCCCGCGGCAGAACGAATGATGTCGAGAAACCTGTCCACAATGCACAAACAGTTTTAAGGAACAATGTTAACGTCATGGTTTCTGCCTCAAGTATGTGCAGTCAATAATGCATGTAACATCCTTGGATCAACCAATTGTTTAAGCAATTACATATTTAGAGTTAATGTTGCAACCAGTAGACCTGGCTCTCGTCAGATATCTGAAAGTAGAATAGAGCAAAATAATTGGCAAACCAGCACCGGTTGTATTTCATGGTTGTATATCGCTCCTGTTCTTGATTGGTGGACCTTGTGACATTTATAATGAGAATAAACTTTCAAAATGCATCTGAGAATCTCACCTGCGAAAATAAGCTGGCAAAGTAAGACGATCCAGGAAGTAATCGACTGCCTCAGATGCGTAACGGTCAAGAAAATTTGTGAGAGGAAGGCGATAAGGGGAGTGAAGCTCGCTGTAAACACCACCACTTGGCAACGCGGCCTCGAGCTGAATCGTCAACCCTACTAGCTCATCCAGAAACTTTGAGGCTGCAGGAGGTAGCCGATGGAAGAGATTGATTATAGCTGCAAGTACTCAGCACCCGCAGCAATAAGTTTCTCGATACAATATATCTAACTCCAGAACCTGAATCAGGATTGTTAAAAAAACAGATACTAGTTAAAAAAAAATGGGTATAGCACCAACATGTGTGCATGCCCATTCACTTTGAGCACATCTGCAAGGAATTTAGCAAGTACAACTGATAGCAACTTAGTTAACCAAAATTAATCAACGATTCAATGCGAGGAAAAAAATAGGATATATATATATATAGTAAACTTATAGAAAGCTTGTATCAAACGGAATACAAATCCTGTTTATTCTGTTGTATTTGGATCTATTGTGCTCGTTGAGTAATGCTGCAGTTTCATAATCCGTACTTTATGACAATTGCAACCAACTTAGATTTTTGCAAATAGAACTTGTTACAACTAGTTTTTGAACTAGGACAAGATGGATTTTCTTGCAATTTAAATTAGTCTGTTGAAGTAGATATTGAAGGGTTAGCGCTACCCAAGGTTGGCCTGTTTTGACAGTCCATTGAGACGTGTAGATGGCGTTTCAGCCTACACTAAGTGCAAAACAAGCCCCCTGTCCTTATTTTCTCAGCTACATTACAGTTAAGGGAACAGCAGCAACACACATCTGGTACAAGGAGATCAAACTAGTCAGTATGTTACTCAGAGGAAGGCAATAAGCTGATAGGGAGCTCTACTTGCAGAGGTCTTCGATCAGTTAAGTTCCTAAGTTCGACAGATCTAAGTTCAACTTTAACTATCGTCTGCAAAAACAATTATCAGTCTAGAGGGAGTTAACAGCTTTGCACCCTTCAACCTTGCCGAGAGCATCATGTGCTAAAAATCTATTCCATGTGCAGAATAGCCATTGGACATATTGGAACTGGAGATCGCCATACCTGCAGCAATCTTAGGCTCCTCCCCCGCCTTCCATGCCTTGGGCTGTTGCAGTGCAAGCTTCTCTGGCTCCAGCCATTTACGAAGATGGTCTTTCAGCTTATCTCCAAGTGTGACATTAAACCAGTTAGCAAGTAGCTCAAGCAGGCGGTCCAACCCTTCCAGCAACGGCATAGTCAAGTTTTTGTGATTTGCGAGGTTCACAAGAATGGGCCGCAGACTATTCTGCAGTAATTCTTTTGGAAGTTTTTGCTTGTTTATCACCTGTCAATCACAAAAACGGAGTGCGAACATAAAGTACATAACTCTACAGGTAAAACGCATGAATGGCATTGATTCCCTGCCAAATTCATTAAGAAACCATAATCTCAATGGAGAAAAGAAGCCTACAAGAATGTGACTCTTCCACACAAAGCTGCAGTTTCATGTGGGTTGCTGCCATATTTGAGACTCTGAATCAGACAACTCCTAACAACACGCCAGATGAAAGGTTTAGAACACATAAAAGTATCTTTATTAGGCTACTACATGCATTTTCACAGGGCGGGCTAAACAACAAAGAAAAAACTTGCCTCCCAGCTAGACATGGGCATGCGCACCTGACGAAGGCCTTCTTTCGCCACATCCACAATCTCCTTGGTTCTGCATGTGAGTGACTTGAAAAACATTGCTATAACTCGAGACCGCAACTCTGCATGAGTATTTTGGTTGAGGTCAGCCCATGTCATTGCTGTGCGTAGAAGCTCAATGCAGGCTGTTCGCAATCGGGTCAATAATGCAGCCTGCTTTGCCGCCATATGCTTATTTTGGAGCGCATTCTCATCTGTCTCTGACAAGGTCAGGGCTTCTTGAATCAACTGCATGAGCTCTGTGCTGAGCCGCAACAGTGGAGGACGCAAAGACAAGCAGTAATTGAGCGCCATGAGCGTTCCCACCTGCAGCCAGAATATCCATCAGGAAAGACAGTTTTACAATCCCAAGACAGGTAATTCAACAAGGTCCTGATCCAAACCTCAACATAAGCCCACAGACCACACATAGATGTCAATGCATCAGTTTCAATTCAGTGCTCTGTTTACATTATTTAAACAAATCCCACATCAGATGCCATAGCTAGCTAAAACTCCGGGTCTCAGCAAAATTGGAGCACAACTAATTATTTAGCAATTTCAACTTCATGCATTTAGACCACAGATTCTACCAAAACTTGTACATGACCCTCGATGTCCATCAGTTGTCCCCACCTGATGTTCAATGGGCCTGACTCTGAGAGGCCGACTAAGGAGTGGTTGAAGCAATGGGGAATGCACTTTTTCCAAAAGTTCGGAAACTTCGCTGCCTGTCCTGGATGCCAATAGGGTTAAGCATGACTGCACATTTTGGCGCACTGTCTGTGGAGCTGCCGGACTGAAAAGCTCTGTGGCCAATACATCAAGAACACCCTGAAATGATGCTTTTCGCTGCTCATCACCAGCCTGGTCCACATTGTTCACTACTCGCAGCACCTGAGTGAGGACTTGCGCTGTCTCCTCCTGTTCCCTTTTGGCGTGGGAGGGTAGACGCTTTAGCACATAAAGGAGAGCCCGGACCGCTTTCACCTGAATTGTAACCACCAGGAAAATCAGACAACTCATACTAGAGAGCACTGGAACTTAAAAAGTCATGTTGGCTATGGAAGGACAAAACAACTGCAGAAAGGACCCCCAACGACCACAAGAAAACCTACCATGGATTCAGAACAAGGCAACGCACAGAATCTTAAGGTTTCTATCATTTTGTGTTCAGGAAATGGCGCTCTTGAGTCCAGCTTTGAAGACCAACAATTATCTGATGCTAATTCCATTGTCTAATTCAGATCTAAACCAAATATATAGAAAAAATCAGACATCCACAATCAGGAACTCGAGAGACTCGCACAAATGGAATGTTGGCCTGTTTGTCAGATTCATCGGGCTTATGTCAGCCAGATTTATGTGATGTGTGTCACTTCAAGATCAGCACATCAAAGCCAAGGACCTCAACTGAAAAGTGAAGTAGTCGAGTGGGTAGGTGATAGTCCTACAAAGATTTTCATTTGGTAAGCTCACTTTGGTAGCAGTCTTACCTGGGCATTTTGTCTACACAGTATAAAGCAGTTTGCGCACCAATTCTGCTAGCAACCTACGTGCCGACTGGGAGACCACAAAATTTCAGCAGCCTTCCCATGCTAGGTTACTACACCGTGTACTGTTATTAGCGTTACTGTGTCACCACTTAAGTCAACTTTTCTCCAAATACTTGTCCGTTTTTCGTTTGAAAAAGGCCAATCTAAAGATACAAACCATACCTTTCCACCACAACCGTCAGGATAATATTGCAACAAGTGTGCGTGGAAAGTAGGTTGTTTGAATGGCGAACCAAAAAGACTAATCATCAGTGTACAGCAGTTTGCTGCTCTTATCAAATAGACATTTGTGGCAATTGTCGGACATCGACAGTCATACAAAGTGGGGGAGAGAGATACTAAAACAAAACCTAGCAGTTTCAAATAGAAATTACCAAGGGGAGTCCAAACCTGAAAGAAGCAGAGGGTATCCACAGGTGCCTTTCCTACTAATGCTCCGAGACCCATCACTCCTCCCATTTGGGCCTGCCATGAGCCACCATAGCAGCAGTGAAGTAGACGTGGGAGAAGAAGTTCCAAAACAGGAACTCTTACTCCTGGTGGTGGAGAAAAGACAGGGTTCAAGGATGGGCTGGAGACCATCATAGGTGTCCCAGGTGTGCCTACACCACGAGGAGTACTTGGAACTCCAGAGTGCTTCACTCTAGCAAGAAGAAGAAGAGTTTCAGCAAAAGCATTTAATCCAACGATTGCCGCCTTGGCATGTGACCGGTTCTCTGATGCCAAGACGGCCACCAAAGCATCCATGAAAATGTGAGGGTCAAGAATCTTCAGGTTCGCCTGTTGGCTATGCTTGTCCTTTGATCCACCGGATCGGGCAGAGCTGACAGTTGCTTGCCCTCCTCCATTAGAGCGTTCTGGAAGCGATGATCCAGAAGTAGCGGCCTGAGACTGTTGATTTGCATTTGCTTCGATGTGGAAAAGCATAGCAAAATGGCGACAAAGGTTGACGACAAAGTCATCTCTGGCTTCCTGTTCAGACGACTGTTTATGATCAGATCACCTGGCATGCTTTAAACCGAAAAATGAGCAGCCATCAAATTCAAGAAAAATATATGTAAAATCTGGGAATGCATAATACTAACCTTCCAAGAATTTTGTTCTCACTGCTTCTTTCTGATTTTTAGTGCTTCTTAGGTGGTCAGTAGAAATGACTTACAGTCAATTCCGGCTCTGCACTTGCTGAGATAACCGCCATAAGCAACAGCTTGAAGACACTGCGTTCTGCCATGAGCTGTGTCTTTGTCTTCACTCCGAGGTCACTCTGACCCATCCAGTTAGATTTCCCACAGCAATCAGGTGAAGAAATGTTACTGCAGCTATGATGAGACCATAGGGAGAACAGATGATATTAGAAACCTGATTTGCACATTGACATCAGACACAGCCAGACTACAGGCAGCCACAGCAAAAAAAAGAGCGATAAAGCGAAATGGCTGAAAGAAAGCTACTTCTCCAGACAGCTCTTTAGAGATAGATGCTAATCTTGGATAAACAAGACACACCTTTTGATTAGCTGCAAATTCTGGCTGACGACGTCCATTATCAATGTTGGAGAGCAGCATTGTGCTAATTTGACCTGGGGTCACAGTGTGCTGCGGAGGGATGTTTCCACCGAGGTTAAGTACTGCCACGAGGCACACACGCAGGAACTTGAGAGCTTGCCTGCGGTACTGAAGTTCCATACCTGCCTGCAAGCAACAATCCACACATTTTCATCCAATAACTACAACATTTTAATACCCGATATTGTTCACACTTTTATCCACATCTAACAACATCGCAAGCTACATTCCTTGCCACAGCTCACATCAGTTTGGAGATTGAGGATAGAAATCTCACAGGGAACATCACCGCTTTCTCTGCCAAGTGGACCAGCCGGTCCAGGGGAACCAAGAAGCCTGTATTGGGCCCAAAAGTCAGCACCAATCGGAGTCCATGCTCAGGGTTATCTCTGCATTCTGACTCTAACGGCTCTTTCAAAAATCGTCGATTTCGACCACCAAGCTTGCCCAGTAGCACAGCCACTTTAGCGCCATATGGATATGGCTTTGGCCTTAAATGGCTCCAAAGGGTGAGGTTCAGTTCTACTTGAACAGGAGCCATAGTCGGCTCAAGGAATTCAGGCATCAAGCTATCGAGCCAATACTCCAGGGTCCGCAGGCCAAGTACAACAAGCTCCTCAGAGCCTTTCAACGCCAGAACCAGCGGCCTCATAAGGCTTTTCAAATGGGGCAAAAGCGAGGATAGGCGAGACGGAAGGAGGAGGCACAATTCAACAAGCAGATCCTTCATGTCCTGACCAGTTGGACCATCCAAAAGGGCTAGCAAAAGATTCAAGCATGGTTGTAACGTTGGAATAATCTCTCGGTACAGGGAATCGTACTTTGAATTTCCTAGGGCACGAAACATCGTTCTAAGTAGCTGCAAATAACCCAGAGGCTTCTCCAACTCTTTAGCGTGCTTCATGCAGGTATCCATAATGGTCGCGACATGTGGCTGCAAGACTCGTTCGCATTCAGCCGGATACTTAATCAGAGCACCAAACAGGTGCCGAAATAACTGCAGGACAAGCTGCGCCTGGGGTTTTTCATGGTTCTTCAATTCATCCATTTTGGAGGTGACAAGGAACTGCGCGAGCACTTCAGCAAAATATTTTGACATCTTTTGGTTTTGCAACAAGGCTGACAAGATCTGCACCGCCATTTGCACAAGAGGACAAAAAAGTGAGATTCTGGGAGACTGTCACATGCAGTTTCTAACAACCAGTTTCACAATGCTAGTTATATCTTGCTTGAGGAGAATAATCTAACATTTGAAAGATACAAAAACCATTCTCATTAATTTTTTCTGTTTCAAAAAAGAAAAATTGTCGGTCGACAGCCGTACACGGCTGTCGCAAAAAAGCCAAAACATGACAAAAAAAATTCAGGGTCGCATTCACATGTTTCACAACTGTAAACCATAAATTCACCACATTTTCTGGGCAACTTCGTAGAAAAACGCCTGGTCCTTGCATCCCTTTTCTTTGTCTTTTGGGTTGCCCTTTTTCTGGGTAATACAAATTTTACAGACACAATAAGCTGAACGGAAGTGACGGCCACGACATTGACATAAAAGCAGGCTATTGCAATTGCCCGCTTTCCGACAGAATTCCGACCGAAGGAATTCGTCTGTCAAAACAAAATTAAAGAACCCGTAAAGTGGGTAAAATTCTGTACGAATGCCAGATATCGCCAGGTCACATAGAATATTTTGCAGAAGATAATTTCAATTAGAATGGGCCCTCAACAAAAGTCAAACAGAACGACAAAAAAAAGGGTCGTTTTGCCTTACAGAAAAGGACAAGATAGAGCAGTTCAGCACACCAGGCTAAGAATTGAATTAAAAGACACGAGTTGGTCGAGACACGATTGAGAACCGGCCCCTATAGAGATCCACTTCAGGACAAGCGACAGACTGCAATGAGTGAGTTCAGAGAGGTTGGTGCACTGAATTCCAAAAACAAGAGTCATATCGTTGCATGATTACTAGAGAAAAGACAGTCAGGGGTATTAGGGAGCAGATCTGAAAGAAAATGCAGAAAAGAAAGGAAAAAAAAAAATATATATATATATATATATATATATATATATATATATCAGACCACGACAGTAAAATCTTCGGACACATTGTAAAATGCTGAAAGGGAAGAATTCTACCGCACGCACCTGTACAAGGTTTGGGTTGGACAAAAGTGATGTGAAGAGACGTGGCATAGTGAGAGAGAAAACATCCATGTAATTCCGCGGCTCCATTACACTAAATACATGTGCAAAGTGCAAAAACATGTCTTCCTTTTCCTCCTTCTCTTGGAATAATGCCAGACAGGGTAAACCACTTTTGGGAACGCCTGTTGCCAGCAGAACCTGCAGATCACAATGAATCGCATGTGACAATCATCGTAAAAGCTCCGTATGAAACACTTCATTTACTGCAACAACAGAGAATACATAAATATACATATATGAGGAATAGAAGTCACGTAGTCACCTCATCTTCCCGCATACCCTTGGCTCCAGTATTGGCTACGGTATTGAAATTGGTGATACTCCAGACCAAAGTCTTCATCCCTGTCCACAAAATTTCAACAAGTCAAACTTTCACGCTCATCTTTCACTCTTGCCTACTCATTGTTTGACACAAACTCCAGATATCAGCGTCCTGCAATTGATATCTTGTAGCAGATCCTTCCTGAGAATACCGCAAACGTATGGGCATAAACAAGAAATTTCGCACCATATGGCTATGGCTATAAACATAACAATTTGGACTCAACTGCCCACCAGAAAAACAAATTGACCAGTTTAAGGGCTGATCAACTAGAAGTTCCAGCAAGAGGAGGAACTAGGCCTGTTGTCGACACATGAACATTAACTCATACAAATGGTTTGAAACATGCAAGTCATTGCATCATGACTTAGTGTTGTTCCCCCTACCTTGACTCTACTGCCCTATTCGATGTGCTTGCCCTACTCCAAGACAAAACATAACAGCATAGAATTGCGACGTTGCAAAACATGGACTCGAACATCTGCCTGAGGTATTAAAACGCCTACCCATGATGAGGGTCTTCACCAGCTGCTTGCAGTCACTAACTTCTTTAGAATGTTCCAATGGTGGCTGAACACTCAAAGCTGCCTGCAAAATGAGAGAGTCTGTGAAATAGAGTGAGTGTTATAAGGTCTATAAATTTCTCTTATTGTTCTATATTAGACAATACTCTAAGTTCATGGTTATGTCATACAGATTGAGCTTTTCCTCCACTAGAAGGTCACAAGGATGGCAAAAATTCATGAAACAGCTGTCAGCAAAACATATAAAAGGAACTTGTACAGTTGGCAAACAACTAGATTATTGGAGTCTCGACAATTAAATGACTGCCAAGATTCATTACAATGAACACGGTGAGCTCACCTGGACAGGTAACTCTAAACGGGACCTGAGACTAAGCCGAGCGCCTTCTTCCCCCTCCGCCAATAACTGTTTCAAGAGGGCAACAAACGAGGAATACTTAGTCAACAAAAAAAATGAAAATCCGCAATATACCTGAGATGGGAGTGGCACGGGTAATCCAGACGACACATGAATCAAGAAGTACAGCATCACGCACTCTGACATATAGCAATGCTCAAGAGAAGTGGTTTGATGATAACAGACCCCCTAGACCAACTCAGTTTAGGAAAAAATTGAAAAAATCTTCTCCATGTTTGCTTGTTGCAAATGAAAGGGTGACCTCGACCTTGCTGACCCCACTACTTCTAAAAGAAACATGAACATACAAGTCACAATAACACTTCGAAAATGATTAAGACAAATTTCGTGTTCTGTTCCAGGGAACCAATTTCAATGTCGCGTGGGAATTAGAACAGAAACCCTGACAAAACCTCCACCGACTATGAATAGAACGAGGTCTCCTGCATTGGTACTTCTAATTTATATGCACAAACATCCCTTACAACATTCAATCACTGGAATTCGACATCCAGACACTGCTGATAGCTTGCTATCATGCTTTCCATGCAAACGCTATGCTCTACTTCCCAAGGAATGTATTCCTGTGATTGTACCAGTAAATAGACCTTCAGAAAGTGTGGTGACAATGAAACTCCATTGTTGTTTCCTTAACCAATGTTAGTACTAAAAAACAGGACTAGAAGTTTTAGAGGGAAGAATCGGCAGGGTAACTCATAGATAGTATTCCGGAAAAAAAGGTTCTTTTGCTCAAGTAAAACAAACTCACGGAAAATACAGTGAAATGCCTGGGGAGAGAGAACTTACAAGAGGCACCACTTTTTTCAAACTGCTGAACTTGCTCACAAATGCATCCAAGATCTTCCCCTGCCAGCAATGAAACCAAAAGAACACATAAGCCAGTCTGCATTTAGTTGGAAACCAAAGGACATCCAGCAACAAACGTTTTTAAAATCATTCGACATAGTTCAGACAAAAAAGGCGCCTGATTGGATCAAGTCGCAACGTCTCAATGCAATACACAGAATCCACCAGGGAAGAATTTAGGCAACCCTGTCTCTAACAGTAAATGGTTAACGGTCCACTTTTCAAGGCTGTCAGCCAAAAGGCAACTGACACAGAACGAGAGAACACAGATCACGAGCTTAACCAAAATTTTACTGTCACGCAATCTACCGTGGAACTCACCAAAAGGGCTCGACCCTCCTCTCTAGCTACCTGGTCTCCAGCACGCTTTGAGAAAATAGTCTCCACCTACATCAAACACACCAGGTAGTCAGCCGGTAGAACCCAAATAGAAGGCTGCTCAACCTAAGCCTCTTGATATAAATCTCACTGATTGAAAGAGATGCTGCTGCCAAAATTAGCATCTGAGAAAGGCGGCAAAGGTTCACAGAGATCAAAAGAATCAACTCTCGGGCTTTATATTCTTATGAAGCGTTGATAACATTAAGTTTACCAGATTAAGCATGAGTCGCACACAGGTAGTTTGCACGCTCATGGGAAGCGAGGCATCATGCACATTTCGAGAAAACATGTAAACGATCCGGCAAAGCTGCAGGTTCTCCGGGAAAAGCATCATGTTAAAATACTTCGCAAGCAGGCGTAAGTTGGTGTCGATGGCCCTATTAAGATGCAAAATAACCAGTAAAAGCTGATAGTAAAAGCAACGAATGCTTAAAAAATACTGTATTGTTTTGTCAAGGAAGTTAGAATGTTAACACTGCTGCACGTTTCTTGACAGGCCAATAGTTCGCTTCAAGCACCGCCAGTACATGTGAAGCTGCAACTTTTTAGAAAGATTGTTTGACAGCCTAAGTGGCGGTCCCTGCAGCTGAACATTGTGAGTTTAGTACGACAGGATAACATAAATATTATTAATTCCCACATTCCCAGACGTGACTTCCTTAGACAATTAGCCAATACGTGTATGCAACATCAGCATGTCGGGAGAGCACATGATTAAAACTAGGATGAGCAAAAAGAACTGTACACATCCAGCATTCAAACACTGATAGCATCCATTTAGGCAAGAATGTTAAGTAAAAAGCATCTGACAGCGGGAAAGGAAAAATCGCACCTGAGGAAGGCTCAAATCTGCACGAACGAGATGGACAAGCTCCGCAAGAAGGCTATAAGCCAAAGGACGAACTGACTCATAGCAGGCACGCCCAGAACCGACAAGAACTCTGCCTCGCCAATCCCCTCTAGCAAATGAGCCCACAGACCAGCTTGAACTCACCTACATCTTATTGGCACCAAAACAATGCTATCTATTCTAGCTTATCAGCTAATGAAGTGCACTGGTGGTTCGTGGCTACCTGCATAAATCTCGTGTACAATGAAATCGCATCAACCACACCTTTAAAGCAGAATCATATCAAATAAAACAAAGAGACAGCACCCAAAAATTAACACCCAGAAAACACTTCCTGCCAGCCCAAGGGCTTTTATACACTCACCGCTCATCAAGTAAGGTGTCTATTTGAGGGAAAAACCCACGCTTAAAATCTGTAGCTAGGACATGTCGAGTAGCAATTAACAATTCCTGCCCACAACTCAAAATTCTCATTGGGAAATTAGACTTCCATCAAACCTACCATTGACTGCCACTAATGAAGCGTAGCCACAACCGTGTTTGTTCACAAGCACAAATTACGGACAGGAGATCCATTCCTGTATCTGATTTCTCTCACTCAATTATTCGACATAGTAGACCTAAACCTTCCACAAATAAAAGCATGAATATATTTAAACAAAGCCTAAGAATGTTGACAAGAAAATAGAGACCAAAAAAACAAAAACGGAAAAAAATAAGTTCCTACTATTGCTGAGCAAAAACCTCAGAGGACTGGCTTGAACAAACTTTTCATTTGCCACATGCTACGAGCCAATAAGTCGGCTAAACTCAGAGCAACTTAGTGGGAATAAGTAGGGCCAGATCTTACTCTGCGAATTGAAACCATATCAGGGCAGCTGACAAGCAGATTGACAATACTTTTCGCAATACTGTCCTCATGCTGTCGAATGAAGTCTGCATAACTTTTCAAGAGATAGGTGAGGAAGGATACTGTCTGCTCCCAGGCAACCCATTCCCACCACCCATGTTATCCAAACAATGAGCAAACAAGAAAAACACCAGAGGGATATAACTCATGTCATATCCATGTTCACCAAAAAATGTGTCCTTATGCGACGCGTGATTCACTCTGTAGAATCCATTTATCAGCTGCACAAAAGATTTAGACATCAAGTCAATTTCTCCTTGAAGATGTCTTTGCCAGTGTGCAGCAGGCCTCCTTTCTCTTATTTAGCATTTTCCTGTTTTAACTTTTTTATCTTTGACACTTGACACATCCCTCTTCCAACTGACCTTCACTTGTGCTCCTCTAAAGTCCGCAAGTGCTTGTTTCAAATGGTTTGGAACATTCGGAGGGCCGGGCAAAGAGATTGCCTGTAGCATGAGGGGAAGGATAGTAGGAATGTTGGGCGACACAAGGCGCTGATATAGCTGAAACAAGTACATGATGATGAGCGGGCACTCAGTTACAACTTTGAATGAACGAGTACTGGGATTGAGCTGTCCAGGAATAGGCCCACTGGCTCCAGGCACCCTCTGGCCCAGAAAGCTTAGACTACTTCCCGGTTGAGTTCCCATAGGAGCAGCAAGCTGAGGCTGTGGATCAACTCCCCCATTTATGTTCTCCTCAAAGAAATAGCTTACTGTTGCCTTGAACCCCTGGTAGATCTGGGAAAGCAAGGAAACATGTCGCTAAACTGTTAGCAATGATTACAGCCAGCAATACAGACTGAAAACTAGTCCACCACAGGCTCACATTCCAGCTTACTACTAGAACTTTGCTTAAGTGTCTAACAGTGTGGGGACATTTTGAGAGTTCACATTTGTTGTACACCAGTGAATAGAGAATAATACGTTTTGTCACATGAACAAGCATTTTGATGGCAGACCAAAGGATACATGCACCAAGTTCGGCAGTCAAAATGATTGACTGTAGTTTTCAGAGTCAATATCCAGATAAGAGTTAACTAATGGCACAGCTCTTATTGTGTGTAATCATTTGACTAATCTGTTCAGTTGAAAACAAAAGCCGTACCGCAGCCATAGAAACTAACTCAAAAAAAAAAAAAAAAATGCTCGCAAAGCAGAATATTTTTTTGCGTCGATCTGTCCTTTGTTCATTCTCCAGCCTGCTGCATCTCTATGTTCAGAATAGCACATGATCTAGGCAACATTTCAAACATCACTTGAACCACAAAGAAAACATCTGGCAATTCTTCTAATCGCAATTTTAAAGTGGTTGCCTCATTTGACTTCCTATCCCCTAATGCTCCAAGACATGAAATGCCTGCCTTTCTCATCAATTTACTATTCCTGACATGGTCCAACTGGACCTATTATATAAAAAAGAAAAAAGAAAAGTTTGAACAGTTTTTAGTGGAAGAAACTTAAAAACAACCCGTCTGTTCTACTAGACCACATTTTCCAATTACCCGCCCACTTTTTTTTTCGGGGCAAAGTCTTGCTTAGATCAAGAAGTTGAGCTCCCTTCAGTTTCGACCAATATCTCACCTGACGCACGAAGTCGAGAAAAGGCTGTACTTCTGCTTCCAGGGTGTTCCGGAATGTCTTATGCAGATCAAATATCATCCGCAGAGCAACAATGGCATTCTCCTCATTATCATGGGCGAGCACATTCATTGCTAGTTTCAACAGTCGAGCTACATAGGGCCGCAAAGTTTCGTTGTGTGGCAGCCGGTTAAGAATCTCAAGAACAGTAAACCGCAACTTGTTGTCTGGGTTGTCAGTAGCCTGAAAAAAGGAAAAACCAGCAACCATGGTTTTGCATCATTTAGATTGGAATATTCTTCCATTGGGTTGTCTGTTCTCTTTCATTTGTAATGAGAAAGAACAATCACAGAACATCTAACAATGTCGCTGGTTACACCTTGCCCAACAACAAGCCACATAACCAGACAATAATCCACTGCAATGATTTTGTCTTCAACGCTCCTACTGATTCTAATTTCCCTACAAAACCACAGTATAACAATAGCAGTTCTGATCTACATTAACAACAAATTCGTCTCTTTGATGGAAGGCCTATATGCAGGCATATGTTTGGATGCTTTGTGAAAATTCTGAAGGGTAGTTGCTGCAGTTCATGTAATAAAAATTAAACCACAACACATGGCTGTTAGGAATATAGTTCCAACTACATTTGCTAGTATTTCTTGATGAAATATAAAATTGTATGGCTTGTCTGAGATGAAACAATCTTACCTGAGGCTGAGTAAGCTGCATTAGCACTGTGTAGAATACATCAAAATAATGTTTCAGAAAGTTCGGATACTCTGAAGTATGTGCAATCTCGATGCTATCTCGCACCTCTGTTGCTAGTTGTAACCGCATTGGGGTTGCTGCAAGAGGGTCGAAGCAAATATCAAAATCACTGGTGAACTTATCAACTAACAATGTGATCCATTTCTGAAGGTCACTTCAAATGTTTCTGAGTCTCTCGTTAAGTGAGTCAAATCATTTACTTGCCATTTACACTTTGAGGTCTTAATTCCAACTATAGCCGTTGTAAGTGGCTTTTTCTCAAAGGGGCCGAGTAATGAAAATGGCATATTGATTGAGCATGCAAACACCCACACATGCACATTGCCCCAAGAACTGTGTTTTGGACAATGCATCACATGGTTGTGTTAGGAACGTGCAATTAGCTATCTTGTCCTATGGTTCTAACATGCGGACTTCCAAGGCTTGTGCAAAAACGCATCGGAATTTTTTTATAAGTGTAGAGAAACATCCAAGATAAAACTTTCACATGTATCTGTAAGAAGCATGTAAAAGAGAATCGACAAAAGAGAAAAAGGATAATGTGAATCCAGAGTACACAGCTCATGAGGTTTAGCCAGCATGAGTTTGGAACTAAAAGAAAATTCTATATGCACTTGAAATGGAAGAGATCAGCCTTTCTATCCAACCAATGTCAAGTTAAGGTCAACACCATCTACATGTTTTTTATATAATATAAAACGTCTAAATTCAACGCCTACTTCCAAAATTTCTTTCAGAACTTTGACAAATGTGCGTACAAGAGGTCCTCAAAATTGGAAAATAACATGCAGGACCATCAGCAGTATATTCATGGATTTCACGTCAGTATTTGAGACCTTTGTTAACTTCAAGTACAACAAAAGATAGAAAACTAATCTTTGACAAATGGTTTTCTTTTAACTATCCATGGTGTTAAAAATCCCACAGGCTATAACTACTCTACCAATAAAACCTGTTACTACCTGCCATTCCACCTATTGTTACTGCTTGAGAAACCTGGCTTGTGAAGGCTACCTTCACAAGAAAAGTGTCTACTAACAAGAGCTCCAAGATATAAATAAACTTGAGAGAAAACAATAAATTCCGTGAAACTCTACCTCGCTCAAAGAGGTAAATTCACTTCAAGCTGCTCTGAACAGCTCACATTATATTGCTCATATAACAACGCTACAGACAAGCGTGATCTAAGTATTTGTATTGTTTAATATTCTGTATACGCTAACGCATGTTGGGCAAAAGAGAACCATGTAGGACAAATATTTCACACATTTTTTGAGAGAGGAAAGGTTAAACGGATTAGGAGTGAAACAAACTACGGTTAGGTTCCCTAGCTGTCAAAAACCAATTAATGTTGATTGGAATAACTTAGAAACAGCAAAAATAGCTTAAGGTGACGAATCCAAAGCTCTAAACTACTATACTTGCAGCCTATCCCACTACTTATCTTGCTTTACAATACAAAAATGCCAAATGTGCAGACTAATAAGTAGTCCATAAGAATTTGTATTGCAATTAAATGCTGCAACACGGATTTTGTGCACTTGATGAATAATAATCCATGCGAACAAAAATGTTCAAATGGGCTTCCCTACCGCAGTTTATACTGATATTTAATAACGTCTGATTTGCCTAGAACTGATGATGGACGTTGGAGCTCAAATTCATGTTTAAAAATTCATTAACAGAGACATGATTAGAAAAATATATATAACGCAAGTTAAGTTCCGGATTTACAAGCCAGTCTTCATACTTATGGTTGGAACACAGTACATGGCCCGGTTCAGCATTTTTCTGTTGCAAATTTGGATGCTGAATGCGATGTTTCTGAGAAGGAATGCACAAACTACAATTTTATTTTTTTTTTGTTTTTTTTTGGTGAATCCAATTAAACAAGCTACAAATTGGTATATGAAACATGATGGAAATGAAAAAAAATGAAAACGAAAGAAATATTCTTACTAGTATCGGGGTCCAGAAATTTCTTTCCATGTTGCTCAAAATTATTAATTGGTCCCATGGTTGAAGCTCAATCCACCTCCCAAACCCCCGTCCCCCCCGCCCCCTCGGAGCCCTTTTCCGGGTAGACTCAGTAAGCGAAATTAGGCTAGTAAGCTTGACCAGAAGGAAGGGGAATGTGCAAATGGCGTGCTGGAAAACCTTCAAAAATGGACAACGTCATGGCTACCCTGAGAATGGCAGCAGAGTACCCGACGGGCTAGACTCTACGCTACAGAACAGTTCCTCTACAGTTCAGTGAAGCTACAGTACTGTACTGTTGCGTACCGTAGCGTCACGATGCATGCTGTACTGTACGGTACTGTAGCTTACAATATTCGTACAGTATCGTATCGCAGTATTTACGCAGCAAAAACGACAAATAACTCCGGGTTTCCCAACAATTTTTTTTGTCTTTTTGGTGTTTTTTCTAGTGTTGTGTATCGGTAAGGATTTACCGATAACCGATATGTACCTTTTTTCGGGTTCCCGATAATCGATATATTGTAACGATATATCGAAATTGGAATATTGCCAATAAGTATCCGATACTATCGTGTACTTATTGGCGATAGTGCCGATAACGATAACTATCGGCGATAACTGTACGGAACGTACAGATAAATGTACGGCATATACACGCAACTGTACGTCATATTCCCCGGACGCGCGGCGGACCCCCTTACTCCCGATTCCGCTAAAAAATAGTGAATTTTCCATCATTATTCCTAATTTAAGGGGGTTTTCAAAATTCCTGCTGCCAGAATTTTCAAAATATGGCGTCTAGAAATGGCGGCAGTCTGACAAGTGTGTTCGTCTGCTTCTTTCAGTCTGTTCGTCTTTTTTTGGAAAAAGTTTGATTCAGAAATTTTACAATGTATTTTATTTTTTTCGTTTCGATAGTATAGTTTTATAACAATAAAGTAGGGAATTGCTAATCGCAGAGACGATTTTTGCTGCGCGCAGATAGTTGTCAGAAATTGTACATTTGAAGTACAATTTTGTATAAGCTACGTACCTTTAACTTCAGATCTGACGGTCAATCCTTCAAAATCTTTGACTGGCGGATTATTGTATCGGCGGTTAAAAAAGTGTCGCGCTTGCAAACGTCGACCGTCATAAAAAAAATAAAATTTCACACGGCAGGCGCAGGTTTACTGTAATCAAACTGCGGCAGCCACATATAAATAAAATGGTTGCGCACAGATACACCGCGCATCGTTATTAGTGTCAAAGTCACTAATTTGGGTTCTTAAAATTTTGATTTTTTCCCCTTGGGCGCAGGGGAGCAAGATAAATTAAAAAGCACGATGGTAAACCATCTGAGTCCGGGGGTACAAAAGGGGTGGCATGGCCAAAACTGAAAAACTACAATAAAAACAAAGAGAGCGACAGGAACACAAAAATAATGAAACAACAAGGAAAATAAAAGCACCCAAACTCAAAATAAAAAATCTATATATATTATGTATATATAGATAACAAAACCATGAGAGCAACATATACAGAGGCAGAGGCTACCACAAAGACTGAAAACATAAGAAGAAAAAAAGGCGAGCTTCAAAAATAAACGACAACTAAAATATATATTACTTAAACTGACATTCATTTGCACCTTTTCGCCAAACGAAACAACATAAATACACGTAAACGAAACTAATCGAAAAAAAAACCACCTCAAGTTCCCTTCCTTGCCCCGGTCTCCCGAAAATTAAGAAAAGATAGACTAATTCCCTAAAATCCCACCAGTTTCACAGTGCGAATGTCTGGAAATTTGTCTTTTATGGCGGCTTGTATTCCCATTCCCACCGGGGCCGGCCCTCGGTACTTCACCACGCAGGCGGCCCGGAGAGCGTCCACACTCTCCACCTCCACCTCCCCCTTGAAATTTCGGATGGCCGGGCGGAGACCGTCCAGAAGGGTCTCTAAACCCTGTTTACACCCCCCCCCAAAAAAAAAAAAAACACATACACACACATGCGTACACACCGGCAAAAGACAAAAGTTAGACGCAAAAAGAACGAAAGGTAAGGGCAGGCAAGGACAAGGTTGGAAGCAGAACAGAAAAGACGAGAATTGGCTGCCGAAAAAAGATGAGGTATTTGAAGGAAAACTAGGATGTTATACGTCCAGGAAAGCATGAGAAAGCAAAATAAAAAAGAACACCCAGAAAAACAGAAGTAACATCGAGAGAAAAAAAAAGATCCGAGGCAAGTACACACCGTCAGACATATACCTCCCTAACACCTCCTCTCACAATTTGAAGTAAGAAAATCGATGCAATGAAGGAATAATAACAAGTGTTGTGTATCGGTAGCCATTGGCCGATAACCGATATGTTCCTTTTTTCGGCCTACAGATAATCGATATATTGGCAAAATATATCGGTGCCCGTGTTATCGCGATGAAAAACCAATAATATCGGCTTTTTATCGCGGTAACACCGGTTCGATAACTAACAGCGATAATTGTACGGTTTGTACCAAACATCTGTACGGTTTACCCCATTGTACTGAAATGCCGTTCTTCCATTATACAAAGTACGGAATAGATTGTCACACGTGGCATGCTACGCTATACATAGTGAAAAATATAAAACAGTAAATTATAAAGTACTGTTACATAGCGTACTCTATTTTTTCTTCACTTATCGCCGATAAGGAATTTGTTGGTCTCGGAGCAACAAATCGGGACCCCTCACCGTTCGATAACTGATAACTATCGGTATCGGTTTTATCGCGATAAGTTTTTTACCGATACACAACACTAGCTTTTTCCCTACAAGCTCTCGGGTTGTTGACCGAGAATTGTAATTTTCTGGGAATTTTTTGTTCCCACCGTGTACGATTCTGTACCAGAAGGTACAAATCTCGGTTAGCATTCCGACACTTAATCACTTGGTAGTCTTCACGTTGTGTTCTCCTCACAGATTTTTGTGCTCAGCTCATTTTTTTGCCGGTTCGACCTTAGGCACTGTCAGGGTTTGTGTTTCTTCTATTAGTTTCACTTTCCCATGGCGCAACCTTGGCGAGCTATGGATCCCCTAGGAGGTCTAGCGGATGACTCAGATGACGATTCTTCGGATGAGCTTTATCCGAAAGCAGAGGCTGACGTGGACATTAAAGGAAAGAAAAACGAGGAAACAGAAAACAAAGAAACCATACAAGCTCATCATACTGGTAACGGGATGAATGTTAATTGTTTTGTTTTTTTTTTTTTTATGTCTCTGTATCTCCCTGGCTAGCCCATGAAGCCGTTTTATTGCCGTGTTGTTATATCCATCAAGTTCAACCTGGGGGAACATTAGACTTAATTTGGCATTGGGAACTTTTTGCAGTGGTGCAGGGCTGTTGTTGTGACAGTTGTATTAACAATAGAATAACCTGCAGCAGGAGTGAGGGAGGGAAGGAGGGAGAAGGACGGAGGGAGGGAGGCATGCAGGGAGGAAGGGCCTTTGCATCGAACCGTTACGAAAAATGTCTATGTGAAGTACAATCAGAAAAATGTCTATGTGAAGCTAAGCTACTAGGTCATAACTAACGGTTACAAGATATGTAAAATTGTCCACCGTAATTAGTGTGGACGGGATCATTATGTCGATGGGAAAATAGCCTGCTGGCAACGGACACAGCACCCCCTTTCAGTTCTGTTTCCTCTAAGAGGACCCTAATTTGAGGAAGAAGCTATTTTTCACCCTTTGTTCTTCGCCTGAAACTATTGTATAGCTCTGACCTTAGGCAAAACTGCAACTTTTTCTACGTTGCAGGCGACAAGAAAGTGTCGACTGAAGCTGAAAGTGAGTCGAGTATGACCACAAAGCCAGTTTTAAACTATGAGGCTCTGAATCGGCATGGCTATCAAGGTGGTCCGTCTATTCTCTTTTTACCACCGTCTAAACAGGCTGAACAGCAGTCATGGGAATGGGGTCAAGGAAAGCGTAAAGAACCAGATGGTGAAGAGGAAAAGGAAAGCTTCGCGGAAAGGGAAAAGTTTCGACACATAGTTAATGAGAGAAGTTTGGAGGTAATGTTGAAGGAAATGAGAATGATGTCTGTAATTTTAGTGAGCAGTAACTTTTGGTTCGGTGAGTTCCCTTCTTGTGTGCCGTTATCTCTGCATATTAGGTATCATGATTTTTTTGCTTTAGTGTTATGATCCTTGGAAGTTAACCACTTATTTGTGGTCAAGGATTTCATAAAGCTGTTCATCACGTGTTAAAAAGTTGTTCATCATTTAAAATGTTTCTTGGCCCTCAAATGGTGGTTTAAGGGGTTATTCTGCAGAAGTTGCAGTCTATTCTGCATCTCATTCTGGTAGGCAACAATCACTTAGAGGGGTAAAATACTTAATGCAGTATTTTTTAGCCGTGGATATGTGGGTAACTAATGAGTTGTTTGTTTGTCTCAGGTAGGAGAACAAGCAGTTAGAGACAGGGACGCATTGAAGAAACAACGAATGGATGCAGCTGCTGAGAGAAAAGCTATGTCATTCGCTCAGAAAGAGAAAAGAAAGAGGGATATGGGTCAGGCTAGCCGGGGTAAAAGTTATGTTGAAGAGGAAAAGAGACTATTACGAGATTCAGGGGTTTATTCAGGCTTTGATAGCTAATATCTCCAGACACCTGGTTTCAATGGACAGTTGTGAGTCTTAAGAGGCTGGTTTTTTTGACTCTCATATCTGTGTCCAATGTGAAGAAGTCTAATAACTCATTTTCGGACAGAGCCCAAAGTGACGACTATGTTACAACTGTAGGATTGGAGCAGGAAGAAAGAGGTTGCTTGAGTATGCTGTTATTTGTTTTGCCTGTCTTCATGGAGTTATACGCTTCTTGGGGAAACCTTAGGGCTTAAGCTTGGCAGTCATGAACGGGTTACTGCCTCTACTCTCAACATGGCTTGATTTCATATGCGGTAGCAAGCTGCCGATATTGCGGCTAAATTGTGACCCCTGAATTCGAATCTCTGAAGGTAGGAGGCATTCTGGCTCAAATCAAGCCTGCTTTAATGCCTAGCGAATGGTTTTTCACGTTTTGGCTATCCACTGTTTTCTTTGCAATGAGAATTAGAGCGACTTTACAGGCAGAGTCAATGGTCGGCTATGGGAGGTAGATCTGAATATTATGAAGACCTTTGCTCGATACGCGTCTGGGTCATAGCTCTATTGGAAACTCTGTGTGGTTCTTTATGTCTGGTTATTTTTGGAAACAATTGGAAACACTTGTGCTATATGTATATTGTGACTTATGATATGCGTATAGTATGGGTTAAACACAACAATTGTTTGATGTGGATGGCTGATAACTGTTGCTCAACCTCACCGCTGATGCTAATCCTACATTTGATTTTATGTACTGTGGCGCAGGGGTAGAGATATTGTTTTTCATACACATATGGCCAAAAGGTATTTTTTGCTGCGAATTTATGTGCCGTGCCTAAGGGAAAAAGCGCTAAATTTTTGGACCCAGTCGGCACAGGAAATTCCCAGTAATTAGCATTTGACAGGGTCTTTTGTAATTGTGACGTGAAACCATGACCAAGGGAACCTTTTTTTTTTTCTACCTATTTTATAGCGAACCATGAGGGATCAGTTGGCTGCAAGTGAACTGTAGCCTTCTTATTGTTTATATCAGAGGTTATTATTAAATAAAAAAAATCTCGGCTGAAATTTTGCAGTTGCATGATATTGTAGGAGATTAAGTTTTGTGCTTTGGTGAATTGTATATTTAGATGGGCTGAGAGGTGCAATTTTTAGTCATGCAGAGCTGATTCACAACTGGTTGTGTTGTTTTGGTTTATTTGCTTTGGCTTTTCTGGTCAAGGCACTTTACGTAGCTGGGAGTTAATTTAGGTCTCTGGTTTCATTTTCAGTCAATGCTTATATCCAGGATCTATGGGAATGTGAATGCATAAATCAGAAATCTGGCTTTCAGGTGCAGCAGTTAGGTGTTTTGTCGTACCGTTGTTACCAATAACTAACAGGATACTGTTGAATGGTTTTGGTTGAGCCAAATCTCCTTGAGGGGTTATTACTTTTTTTCTGTCATATTGTATTACCCTTTGAATGCTGTGAACTTTCTGCCAATAATACCATATACCATGCTTTGTCAATTAGGGTTGAGAATGCTGACATAGCTTTCTTTGAGCTGCCTATGTGTGCAATATCAAATCTTAGAAAACGAGTAATGTTGTAAAATTCGTTTCAAAAAAATCATGAGCATCGTCATGGAGGTTTTTTGTCCATCATTAAGTCTAAGCCAGGTGTCTGGTCATTGGGAACTTGTCCAATTCTGAAAACACACAATCACAAGCTCCCTTTCAGCGTCTTGGTCACCGAACAAGAAAACAGAGATCTGCCATTGAAATTTTTAAGTTCAAATAAATATTTTAGTGATAACATTGAATTGACCAGGAAAGGTGAGAATGTAAACATTCAAGCAAACAGGCAGGTATGAAGATAAAATTATAGTGGAAAACTAGCAGTCTTAGTCTACCAAAAAATAGTGAATTACAAAACCAAATGACAACTAAAAGGTCAACTGAAGGAGTGGATGAAAAAAAAAAATCAAAAAAAGGAGTGGATAAAGTACGCCAATGACAGATTTTTAGGGTCAGGAGAAAGAGGGAGGGAAGGGTGGAGAGAGGGAGGGAAGATGCAGAGAGGGAGAAGAGGGGGATAACTGATCGCTCTCTCCCTCCATCCTTCTCCGTGTCTCCCTTTCTCTCCCTCTTCCTTTCTCTCCTACTCTCTCCCCATCTCTCTATCACTTCCTCCCCTCTCCTTCCCTCTTTCCCACCCCCCCTCCCTAATCCAAAAGCCTATATCTAAAGCTTCAAACCCTACAACTGAGACGGCGGAGGAGGGAGAGAAGAAGGGGGGGAGCGAAGGATAGAGGGAGAGGGGAAAAAAGGGAGGAGGTGCAGAGTTGCACTCTCCCTCTCCCTCCCTCTCTAGCTCTGTCCCTTTCCCTTCTGCCTCTCCCTCCCTCTCCCACCCTCTCCCTCACTCTCCCTCCCTCTCGCTCCATCACCCTCTCTCTCCGCCCTCTTCCCCCCTCCCTCCATCTCCCTCTCTCTCCTCCCTCTTCCCTTTCCCCCCTCCCTCCTTTCTTTCGTCTCCTTCTCTTGGTTCAAAACCTTCATATCTGCGTTTCAAGTATTGAGATTTTACCTTAAATTCCAAATCCCATCGAAGTGATATTCGCACAACACATCAATATCAACCTGACAGGTCTACATCATATCGAAAAAACAGAAAATACTCTATTGCTACACCACATCAGGTACCAATCAATGCGCATCGGTTCGCCGGATTGGGTCGCCGATTAGTCGGGTTCTGACGCAATGCGACATGTGTCTCTATATGTGGCATGCCAAAAGTGGTGTTGGGTTTTGCTTTTTGGCGTTTCAAATATAAGCTCTATGGCAATAGCGTGCAACGGGGGTACAGGAGCAAAAGAACGTGACAATGAAGCACGAGCAACTTTACAAACAAACGATGAATAATGATGATGAAAATGACAAACAAAAAACAGCATCTAAACCTCAACGATTGAACAAAAAAAAATCAAACTTATAAAGCTACCGAATATAAACAAACGGAAACCAGCCCACACCAAACTCCAAATAATAGTAACAAAGTCCTCACATACAACTTAAAAAAGGAATTCAATCGGCCTAAGGCGGCACCAACTGAATTTGTGTAGTATCAAATAATGCTTGGAGTTTTCCAGAAAACCAATACTGATGCACAAGGTACACTGCCTCTCAAGGGCTAATACCACTAATTCGTGAGCATCTTTTTCAGCCGCAAATTATAAAAGTGTTAATGACACTACTAAAGGGAGTGGACTACAACGCCACATCCTTTGCCTATTCCACTCGTCTGTATTCCATGCTTGATAGCCATACTACACGGCGCATCGTTATTAGTGTTATTAACTCTAATTTGGGTTCTTAAAATCTTGATTTTTTCCCGCAATTAGTATACATGATTTTCGAAATTAAAATTAGCAACGCTATTTAAGGACGTGGACCATAATCTGCCACGTTTCTGGCACTAAATTAGAATCAATAACACTATTTTTTTTTTTACGCTATTTAAACTTTGACACTAATAACGATGCGCGGTGTAACTAATTACCATGTGTACCATCCCTATGACAGACGCCTACTAATTTATTCTAGCATACAAAAGAGTGGAAGTCCACAGTGTTCTCCCTTCAAGCAGTACATTCAATTATTAGTATAGAGGAGGCTTCACAGAACTCTCTCCTCTGAATACATTTTCAAAGTTTGTTTAAAGACACATGTCAGACACAAAAACAGACCATGCAACCATAACACATAAGATACAACACCTCTATGAAACAAGGGATCTCACAGAAACAAAATCCTAAATCCTTAGCAAACCGTTCGCACGATCAGGAGGCCAGTTAACTTTCTTTGTTTAGTCAACCACGATGTTAGTTCAGAGATGATAATTCAGAGGACCTCCATCGGCCTCTTGGTTACAACCATTTATAGTCAAGAGCCAAAATCTTACATTTACACCTCTTGACTTTCTAGATACAGTGGCACAAGTGTTCTACATGAACTATTTCTGATACCAAACATACCTCGTCGGATCTTTCTTACTTTGTAGATGAACACAGCCCTCTTTGAAAAGCACAAACGAATGACACTACTTTTCCAACAACACCCTAGGTCAAACTCTATAATACCTCTCGAAACACATCCCCAAAAATTACAGACAGCCCAACCTCCCTAAAATCGAAAAAAAAAACCTAAACAAACATCGACATGTGTCATCGACTTAAACATTGAGAAAAAAAATCTAGACAACCATCAACACGAATAGTCAGTCTTTAGAATTCGTTCAAGCCAACATCACAGGAACACTAATTACTGGATGGAGGCAGTATATGCTATTTCTCCATTTCCAGTAAAAAGCTGTCATAACCTCAAGGCTTGAAAGGTAGTTTTTCTGTACCTCACTGCATTCTTGTAAATGCTCTGCACTTATCTTCTCGCAAACGCTTTATCCATGTCGGTCTTTTCGGCCTCAAAACTCAGCTGTACCCTGACCATCTCTGTCCATTCCAAATTCCCCAGCGAGATCCTCCCTCGAAGAAAGACCTCTCTCCAAATTACCCCCTTCCGCACTCTTTTCTACTAGGCTTTCCATGCGTTCAGGATCTCCCCTTCTTTGATCAGCGCCAGACAACTCTTGCCATGTCTTTGACTGGTCTTTTGGAGCCACAGACTTTTTCTTCTTCTTCTCCTCGTCCTCCTCCTTGATCTTCCCGTTTTTTCTCTTCTGACCCCGTCTCTCATCATCTCCTGTCTCAGCCTCCATCACCTCCCTCCCTCCACTCTGACTAAGAGGAGTATTCTCCCGATCATCACCTTCGGAATCAGACGGAGTCAAACCTCCTCCTCCTTCCTTTCTGTCTGAGAGCTCAGCACCCATTGAGTGTTCTTTTTTTAAATGGAGATTCAGCTTGTATTCATGAATATAACGCTTCCCACATGCCTCGTGAGGACAAAGGAAGGGCCGGTCCAAATCGGCCTCAGCCGATGCATCTTCTACTTTTACATCCCCAGGTTCGTCCTCTCTCTCTTGGTCAACTCCAGCGTCCTTTGTTTCCTGCAGGTACATCCTCCCACCAGAACATCATCATCATTTCAGCACCATTTCTCTAAAACCATTCCACTCAGTTCTTTGCGGGAATTGAGGCAATTCCTCTCAAATTCTCCTCTCGAATTCCCACAGCTATAAGTGGCTTCAGCGCTTTCACAAGCCCAGACTTATTGGAGCGACTAAATTTGTGCATGCAATAACCCTGAAAAAAGGGGTGATGCATTCCTTGTCAAATTCGTCCATACGACACAGTAGGCAAATTCCAATGATAAGTTTTAAACTCAAATGTCTATGCAGACAATGCTGCACCAAGCTGCAAATTATGTGCCTTCTAATAAATCAAACTAGACACCCCAAACAAAAACCTACACGGAAGACATTATAGAGACACCCTACATGTCCAAGAGATATATATTTTATGGATTCCTGAACCACCTTTTCTGTGTGTGCAGCCAACATGTGTGCGCGAAGCTTATTCTCATGTGCAAAACGTTTTCCGCAATCCATAACAGGACAAGTGTGATAATTCTCTCCCGTGTGAGTCCGCATGTGAGACCGTCGGTTGAAATCAAGAGAAAAAGCCTGCAAAAAAACAAAAGGAAGTTAATGACTGAATATAAGATCAACTGGGATGTGGTTATTCTCTCATCCTCGACTCATAAAACAAGGATCTTCCTTCATCCCCTGATATCAGACACAAGATGAAAGAAACTGACATAGAAAAGACATAGACCGATAATTTTGTGCACCTTCTGATGAAAAACTGACCTTGCCACAGCCTTCAAATGGACAGATAAAATGCTTTTCGCCAGTGTGGATTAAAAAGTGGCGTTTCAACTTGGAGCTATCCACAAAACGCTGCAAGAAAATAAAAAGCAAAGGAAACAATTGCGCTCACCTGTCAGTGTCAATACCAGCCAAAGTAATGAAGCGCAACATACAAAAAATACACGAAGCATCATTTTGTCATTACAGCAGGAAAAAAACATCTCTTTCAAAACCAAAACTGAAAGAACATTCATTGGCCAGGTTAAGTTATCAACCAGCATCTAATAGGACTGTAAGCATGGCTAATTCTACGTCCTTTTGAACAACTTTAACAGCCAGGAAGTAAAGCACTACTAAACAGCAGCTAATGAATGCAAAGACAGCAACAATTGAAAAAAACAGCCATGTGCCCGTTGCTTGTGACTACGAAGTTTATTAAACCAACCCATGTGGCGAGCAGTTTAACAATAATTCTTACCAAGCCAAAAAATGCCTGGAACCCAATAACTAAACAGCAACAATTTGCATGTGTCATTATGCAACCTTTGCATTTTGCTTGTGCAACCCCTGCTCACGGTTAGGCGGCCCTTATGAAGATTTCATGCCAACCCCAGAAGGCTAACACCAAAGTGTTGCGAGACCATGGGAAAGAAAAGTGATTTACAACCACACCTTTCCACAGCCTTCGTAGTGGCAGATGTACTGCCTCTCGCCATGAACATGCGAGTGCTTGCGAAGAGCACCTGCGTCCATAAAGACTTTTCCGCAACCATCAATGCTGCAAACAAAAATTGTTCCTTGTCCACGAGAAGCAGAGGGCCCAGGAGATCCTGTCTCTTGACCTTTAGGTTGGCTCGCTAGTTGCATTCCCTTGGCTGAATCTGCTGTCACTCCAAACAATGATTCATATTAGATGGGCCACCTCTCGGAGTCCTCGCACCTTTAGAGCAATGCATTATCTTTCATACAATTCTAAACCAAAGGTTTCGCCTTCACTCTACTAATCAATACTTACTGTAAAGACTGGTACAAAATTATAAACACTTCAAATTCCATTTTCCAGGGGACACTAGCATTTTAAGCTCAATGACAATGACCAAAAGATGAACTTGCTCTTATCCAAAAAATGTCCACAGAAGAACTTCATCGACATGACCGGAAACAACAAGATAATCATTTGCACCTAAGCCTTGACAACCTTTTAAAAGCAAAGTCAAGTCAGCATTTTTGTCATCAAAAGCTGAATTCAGACATCAATACATCAACAGATACTTCACTTGCAATACAACACTGCATAATCGAACCATGGGCAACATCCACAGCGCCATCCAGCACTTCGGGCCCATGCTTGCCATCAGCTACAACTAACAGTTTCAACTAATAATTAATTATAGGTAGATATTTATTACCTAATTAACTGATTATAATTTTCAAGTAATACCTACATTAATTCGACAATCAGTGCAAGCTGTTCCTCCACGAAACCATTCTCTTTTAACAAAAACAACTTATCAACACTGTCAAAAATCGCAACTCTAGAAGTAGCTAACTGAATGTGGAAGACATACCGTCTGATCCTCTTAAATGTAAATGATTATACATTCAAATCTCTGCCAGAAAAGCATGTTTTCCGAGGGCAATGTTCAGATTTCTTTTTCAAAGAAGTAAGTCGTATCTATAAACTCCAAAACGAAAGAAAAACGAAGAAACTACCTGCTGATAGCTTGGCAAACAACAACTTTTTCTTGCAAGCGTTCACAAATTCAGGATACAGGTGCACATTTGTGACTTTGTACACGATTCGTGCATCCTCTTCGAACCGAGATTGTGTAAAATGCGGCTGTCATGTAGCAAACTTCACTCATAAAATATTCAAATGAACAGAATACGTAAAGAATAATGCCTTAGAAGGGTAGCACGAGGACAGACGTTACCATCAAAACTCTTTCATTTACAATGCATAGATGCTTTTGATACAGCAAAAATACATCAAAACAGTCTGGCTGTAGTTGTATATCAACCCAAAGCTGAACAACAAAAAGCTGGTGCTTACCATTTACCCACTTTAGAAGTACGCACTTTCCATTGTTCAAAACACTGTCCTGGACAACCCTGCGAAAAAAAAAACAATTCCAGCATCAGAAAAACTAGCAGCTAAAATAATACAAAATGAGGAAATAAACAACAAACGAACGCTAGATTTTCCTCCCTTTCATCCTAGAATGCATGCCAGACTCTGTCATGAAATTTAATCAGCCAGATTCCACACAAGAAAATCGAGTACGCTAAGTCTTTACACTCACCAATGGCGAGTCCATTTTCGAGCAGGAGTATTCGCAGGCCGTAGAGCTCCCCCTTCTGGTCTGAGCTCGAAGGTTCCTGCCTGAGGATACACTGCTGCTGCCATGGCATCCAAAAAAATAAAAATGAACACGAGGAAGGGAGGAGAAGACCGCCATTTTGAAACTTTTCTGCCAAACCTTGTCAAATGTCACTTGTCAGAAGAGACACCAAAATTGACTTCGTTCCGTGGAGTTCCGTGGAGTTCCGTGGAGAAGACGGCCGTCGAGCCGATTCATATCCGTGCACACCGCGCCTAAAACTAGGCTCGAAACTGGAGCAGCATCTATGATTCTATGGGATGCGTGTGCTATAATAGCGTATCGAACCGAGGTGATGCTGATTCTAAATACAGCGGTTTCAGTACTTGCGATACAGTAACTGCTGTACACCGCCCATCATTATTGAAGTGAACTATTAGGGTGCGGCCCCATGTGGCTAAGTTCGGGTTTTTTTCTGTCGTTTTCTTTTATAATTTGGCGCCGTACTGCCTAAGCTGCGACCGTACGAAGAAATCGCAAATTTGTAAAGTACAATTTGCGTCATTCTTGAACTTAAGATGTACGAAATTTTGTCGTCTTGCGGTTTTTCGACCCACTGTCACGTCATTTTCAAGCTTATCATAAAACACATCGGCACTGTGTTTTAAGCTAAGCAAATCCGTCTACACCAATCTGAAAATATATTCCCACGTGTGAAAAGATTTTAGAAGTTTTGAGGACGAAAAAAAGTACAGGGTTTGTTTGTTTTTGTCGGCTTGCATGTTGTACGGTTTTTTTTTTGCAGGGGTCTCGACGCTGCAGTGTCATTTCACGCAAAGTTGAAAAGTCTGCGAACGTGAAAAATCTGCGAAGTAATGGAAGCCGGACGGGAGAGGTTTGCGTCAAGGCATTTTGCACAGCCACGGGTGCAAGGCTGTACGTCAACGATGTCTCGCAAAGACATGCGACATACCAAATCCGCAAATCGTTTCAAAAATTACGATGCGTCTTGCGACGCTTCAAAAAGTTTCAAGAAAATATGGTGCGTCATCACAAATTGTACACGGTGACAGCCGTCACGGGCGTTGTCGACGTATACAATTGTCACAAACTTAAGTAATAATTTCGAATGAACACATAGAGACACTTGAAATCCGGGTCCGCCGGATCCGCGCTAAAATACAAAGTACGCTAAGTTACAACTACATGGGGCCGCAGCCTAAGTAAGGGTTTTTTTCTGTCGTTTTCTTGTAAAACTTAGAGCCGTACCGCGTAGATTTCAACCGTACAATAAAATAGAAAAAAAGAGAAGTACATTTTGCGTCATCATCGAATTTAAAATGTACTACATGTTGTTGTCTTGTGTTTTTCAACCCACTTCGACGACAAAAAACGTCATCTTCAACCTTATTTTTAAAATACAGGGCCGATGTGTTTTAAAATTAAGGATTTTCTATAAACAAATAGGAACACGTATTTGCACGTGTATTGTTTTGTTCAGAAACTTCAAACAAATTCAAGCGACGTGGAAGTGTACACGATTCGCTATGTTTTGTCCGTTTTTGTCTAATACGACAAAGAGAAGTACATAGTTTGTTTTGTTTTGTCCGTTTCCATCCGGTATGTATTTTTTTTTTGCAAAGGTCTCAAGGTTCTGATGCCATTTCACATCGAGCCGACAATAGACGCAAAGTCAAAACGCATCTTCTTCAACCGTGAAACGGCACAGGCTGGAGGGAGGGCGGTAGGTCTACAATGTCACGAAAAGTCACGTGAAGTCACAAGCAGTTACGAAAAATGACGTGGGTCATCACAGATTGTAGACGTTGACAGCCGTCACGGGCATTGTCGACGTATACAATCGTCACGCCCTAAGTGACAATTTCGTTTGGTACACATAGGGACACCTGAAATCCGGGTCCGCCGGATCTGCGCTAAAAAACAAAAAAAAATCTCTAAGTTTGAAGTACATAGAGACGCACCCTAACTTACGATGTACGAAAATTTGTCGTCTTGCGTTTTTTCGACCCATTGTCACGTCATCGTCAAACTTATCATAAAACACATCGGCAATGTGTTTTAAGCTTAGTAAAATCCATTTACACCAATAGGAAAACAAATTTTCACGTGTGATTTTTTTTAAAAAAATTGACGAAAAAAAAGTACAGAGTTGTTGGGTTTTGTCCGGTAGTACCCTGTACCCTGTAAGGTTTTTTTTTGCAGGGGTTTCGATGTTGCAGTGTCATTTCACGCAAAGTTGAAAAATCTGCGAAGGTGAAAAGTCTGCGAAGTCATGACGGCCGGACAGGCGAGGTTTACGCAAAGGCATGTCGTACAGCCACGGGCTGCAAGGTTGTACATCTACAATATCACGCAATGACATGTGACATACCAAATCGTTTCAAAAATTACGATGTGTCTTGCGACGCTTGAAAAAGTTTCGAAAAAATACGGTGCGGCAACAACAAATTGTACACGATGACAGCCGTCACGGGTACTGCTGACGTATTTAGTCGTCACAAACTTAAGTAACAATCTCGGGAGAATACATAGAGACACTTGAAATCCGGGTCTGCCGGATCCGCGCTAAAATCCAAAGTAAGTACGCTAAGTTACAACTACATGGGGCCGCACCCTTAGCTTCAGCAATTTATTACAATTAGTTACACAAAAACATGCAACACATCATGGGACACTCGACTAAAGGGTGATATTAACACTACAGTACCATATGTTTTTGGGGAGAAACCACCCATTCGATTTAGAGTGACCAAATTCAAATAATGATAGGTAGTGCACTATGCACTGCCCGTCACTACCAAAGTAAATCAATCTAATTCAGGTAAGTGTCTCTCACTCGAAATATTGAATGCTACTTGTTTCAACGAATTATGGTGCTAAAAGTTTGTAAACTTGACAAGAAGTTGACGGCGACGTGTTGTTGGACTTGATACTTCCACAGAATAAAAAAAATGGGAGAAATTGGTCTTGGGTCTTAATTAACAAAGCGAACAATTGCATAATATGACGGTTAAAATGGTAAAAGTACTTTGCCCATTGTATAGATCACGTAATACAAATGTTGTCAACTTCATAGGGTCACGTAAACCCCAAAAGACAGTCGACAATATTATCATCGTTAGAGTCAAGCATAAACCAACAATATGATAGTTTGGAAACGAGCGAATAATCATGTCGGGGGTTCAACAATGTAATGCCAACGAATTGATGAACAAGTTATAAAAACATTATCTTCAATTATGTCAAAGAGGAAATTTATGAAGAGGCCCAAAAAAATGTGCGGTCTAATATGTTCATTATATGTTAAGTTCATGGTATCTTCGAAGAGTTTCAATCCCCTCGTCAAAAGTACAACTTCAAACTCTCAAATGGAGAGGGTCAACAGATGGAAAAAAATACAAGTCTTAAAGAGTTGATCGTAAAAAATCGTTGAAACATTAGAACAACATTAATTGGAAGGGCAGTAATACGTGGGTTAAGTTGGATAATGGAACTAGTGAACGTCAAAGCTAATGCCATTATATCCACTAAAGTTGGTATACATGCGAAGTTTTATAAAAGAACTTATAAGGGGTTACCTTTTAAAAGTACCAACCTTTCAAACTTAAACAAGGGTGAATAAAAGATAAAAATCGTAAAAAACTAAGTTTGTAAAGCGACGTTAATGAGATTTCAACCTGCATCAACTATTACTTCAATAAAGTGAAATTGCGTACCTCATCGTTGATTTTTACTTTTGTTTTTTTGCTTTTAAGTTTTCATTTTAAAATATTTTGTTTTTATTTTAGCATTACTTTTTCCTTTTGTCGTTTTGTTTCAATATTTGAGTTTTATCATTTGTTGCATAGTTTAATGTCCATTTTCCAACCGACTTATTTTTTAATTGTCGGTTTGCATTCTATCCTTTAATTTTTATTTGTCGTTTAGTAGTGTTATTGTATATATATATATATATATATATATATATTTATTTATATATTTTAACGTACATATTTTTGCTTAACATGGCAAGTCGCTTTGTTTCAACATTTTTTTTTAATTCATCATTTATTTTATTCATGACGCACTTTTTAAACGAACCTATTTTTGATTTATCTAACTTTATTTCAGAGGCTATTGCTACTTTGCCGTTTTCATTTCACCGTACTTCTTTTAGCTCCATAATTTTTTTTCACCGTAATTGTTTTTGACGTGTGTTGCCATTTTGTTTTAAGACTTCATTTTATCATTTATCATGTATCCCATCGTCCTTTTTCGAACGCACCAATTTATGTTTTGTCACATTTATGTATGTCAATCTGTTTAATCTAGTGTTGCGTATCGAGGGCCCCTCGCCAATTTTTGAAATGTGCTTAATTTTGAGCACCTAATAATACCGACAAGCTCAATATCGCGATATTTTGCCGATATATGGAATAAATATAACAATAATTTTATACTACGATATATCGAAATGACATTATGTTAAAAAAAAAATCAGAAGCGCCTCCTCCCTCCTCTTCCATTTGCGATCATCTAGGCGCCTAGGTCAAGGGTCTTTCATATGATTTTACTATAAAATTTTCGCACTAAATCTGTACGAACAACCACTTTTTACCAAATATATCGCTATAATTTTTTTGGTCAATAAGCGATTGTATCGAGCCATTTGATGGTTGAATACTAAAGGAATATTAATTTTACCGCGATAAGATTTTACATAATGCACAACACTAGTTGTAACTATACAAATTTTTGGCTTTCTAGGTATTTCATAAAACACTTTTGTTTTTCTTTTGTTGACTTTATTTCAGCTTTGTTTCTTATGGTCATTTTGTATTATGCCTATATCAACGGATCTATTTTCTCTTTGTTAATTTATCTAATAAATTTTATTTTATGTTTGTCATTTTTTATAACGACACTTTTTATTTTTTGTTTTTGTAAAATACAGTTATTTATTATTCAATATGTAATGTCATTTTGTTCCTCTGTCATACATTTCAAAGTGCATTTTCAACATAAATTAGTAATCGAATTTGAAAGTGTTTTATCAATTTATTTTCCAACGTTTAATTTTTCTTTGTCGTTTATTTATCATCGTACTTTATTACAATTTTATAGTTTTTGTCATATTTGTTTTTATGTAGTTTTAATCTTTTGCCGTATACTTTAACGTCATTTATATCACGTGGTGCATGATGATTTTGCATGATAAAGATGCATAACAATTGTAGGATTGATAGTGCATGACGATGGTACAAGTGATGGTGCATGATGATTTTAATAATGATGATAGTTCATGATGATCGTGGATGACAATGTATGATAAAGCAAGATGATACATTTTGATGCATTACGATGAGTGATGAGAAAGCACGATAGCAATGCATGATGATGATACATGATGCTATGTACGATGGTGATGTATGCAACTCTGAGACCTCCATAGGACCTCAGAGTAAGCAGCTCACACGAAGCCTCTAGGATAACCCTGACCCCTTTGTCTTTCAGCACGAATAACTGCCACCCTAGCAAAAAAAAACTCTGATCACCTTCACCCTTGTGAAGGCAAGACTCCCCTAAGTCGATAGCAAAAAGAATCTATGAGTTTGCTCCATTGAGCAGTAAGTTATACAGGGTCAAAGTTGACCTTTTGTACAGAAGCTCTCTGGGAGAAAGTCTTATTTACCAATATTCTAAGTCCTATCTCTCTCACAAACTCTATCTACTGATGTACGGAACCAGTTATATTACTCTTCCGTACACAGAAGTACAGCTGCCGGTGTACTTTCTGAACGGATACTGTACGACATGGCCTAAATGTCGACACGTGGTATATCCGGATTTGCTCCCTTAATCCCTGGAGATGCCGCGATCCAATGTCATTCTGCCACGTGTTATCCGATGTGGCGATGACGAAAAACCGCCGAAATCCTCTTCCGTGATCTCGGCATTCATTCCGGCCGTCCGGTTTAAATGCAGATTAAATCGTAGCCGTAATAAATACTTGCGCGGTATTCGTTTCACTATCGAAACAAATGTGCGGTACTTGTTTCTTGTCCGTACATTAATCTGTACTTTTACATAACCAAATCTATATATCCTCTAAATAGTTTCCGTTAAATGAATTTGTTAGCGTAGAAATGTTTATCAAATTATCAAACCGTATATAATCTAACACTCGTCATAGACTATATGGATAGAGCTACCGAATACCGGCAACTCTGACCGCCGATAGGTACCAGGATCAAATCCTAGTTCCGACAGCTCTACTTTCAGTAAATTAGTAAATAAACTAATTAACTACTGTAAATCAACTAATCTACTACCCGTAAATCTCAAGATAGCATTGGCAGCCATGGCTCTAGCTTCATCTCCGGCTTTGAATGACTGCAACAAGTGTGGGAGTTGAAGAGAGAAGTTAGAGGCAGAATGCCTTGGCTTCTTTTCTATATTTTATTTTAGACTTAGAAAATACTAAACTAAACATCAATTTCTACACTCCCCTTATTTTCTAGTCAATCTTCAATTTCAGACCACACTTCTCCCTACAGAAAATTAGCTTAAGGGAAGGCACAGGTTTGGTCATCATATCTGCTACCATCTCGCTATTTGGTCGCTACTCTAAACTGATTATTTTGTTTTCTACTTTCTCTCACACGAAGCTGAGTCTAATGTCCATGTGTTTGGCTTTAAAATGATGTTTAGGATTGGCAGAAATAGCGATTGCTGCATGATTATCACAAATTTTTTTTTGCACATCACTTTTTAGGTGACCAAGCTCACTAAGCATAGACTCGACCCAAATCAATTCTTTTACATCAGAGCAAGAGGCCATATACTCAGCCTCCATGGTGGACTGAGCAATAACCTTTTGCTGTTTGCTACTCCAACAGCAAGCCCCATCACCCACATATAATACATATCCTGAAGTACATCTCCTCATCAGAGCATCACCATAACTAGCATCATTCCAAGTAGTGAAGTCACTATTTCCCCCACCCAAATGCAACCATAGATCCCTAAATCTTATCAAATATCTAAAGACTCTTTTAGCTTCCTCCAAATCTCTTTTAGTGGGAGCATTTAGACTTCTACTCAGCACTCCTAAAGCTGCAACCAAAATCGGCCGGGTACAAATCATAAAATAGATTAGGCTTCCCACTTCTTGCATGTAAGGAATAGTCTGTGTGAACTTCTGTTCCTCAGGACCTAATTCTTCGTCTAAGATTATGACTCCTTCTTCCAGAATTCCCTCACTTCCCTTCTTTAACTCCATTAGAGTTGTACAACTATTAGCTTTATCCATCTGAAATTTTTCAAGCATGTTCTTTATTGTTTCATTTTGAGTAAATCTTATAAATTTTTTTTTTTCGATCTCTTTCTACTTGAATTCCCAAAATATATTTTGCTTCCCCTATATCCTTCATTTCAAATCTCCCTTTAAGAACGGTTTTGATTTTATTATTTTTTTCCATTGATTTACTTAAAATAAGTAAATCATCAACGTAAATTGCAATAGACATAACACCTTCCTCATCTTCAAAAACATAGATTGAGTGATCTGAGCAAATCCGGATATATCCCACTGCGGTAAAAAACTCATCAAGCTTCTTATTCCACTGTCGGGGCGCGTGTTTCAAACCATAAAGGGATTTTATCAGCCCGCATACCTTACTCTCCTCTCCTTCCTCCACAAATCCTTCGGGTTGTCGCATGAAGATCTCCTCTTCCAATTCTCCATGCAAAAAGATTGTGTTGATGTCCATCTGGTGCACCTCCATGTCTTCCGCTGCTGCTACACTGAGAAGTATGCGGATAGAGGGAAATCTGACGACCAGGGCAAAGGTTTCCTCGTAGTCGATTCCTTCTTTCTGTGTAAATCTTTTTGCCACTAATCGGGCTTTCTAAAGCTCAATGGTGTTGACCTGGTTTAGTTTTAATTTGATAACCCACTTACAACCGATTGGTTTTTTGTTAGGTGGACAGTCCACCAGCTCCAAAGTATTGGCTACCATAATTGAGGCCATCTCCTCATTTATGAATGTCTTCCATCGGTTCTTTTCTGGACAAGTCATTGCCTCTCTATAAGTTTGAGGTTCATCTTGATGAGATAGTTTTGTTACCTTATTATTAACTTGTTTTTCTTGCAATCTTTTGCTACTTCTCCTTCCCCCCTCAATATCTGTGGCCGGAATAGATGGTTCTCGTGAGTTCTTTCGAACAATCTCGGCTTCTCCCATATCCCTTGATTCAAAATCAATTTCCATCACATCTTCCGCTTTAGGTAGAGTTGTCACTGGAGTTTCCGCTGGCGAGTCCTTTTCGGTCTGATTTGTACCTGCAAGAATGTCATCTTCTCAAAAACTTGGATAGTTAGAAAGCTCAAAGTCATTGGAATTTTCTGACTCAAATCTAATTTTTACTGACTTTGTATACTTGAAGGGATCCACACACTTTCCTTCATCCATAACTATTAGATGCTTTACTAAGATTATATCTTTCCTTTTTAGATTGTAAATTATATATCCTTTAACATCTTTATCATTTCCAAATAATTATCTCCGTTTTCCCTTAGGATCTAGTTTCCAATTAGCCTGATCTGTATCTAGACTGAATACTTGACTGCCGAAAACCTTTAAGAGAGATATGTCTGGTTTTCGGCTGGTAAATCTCTCATAAAGTGTTTGATCTTTTATAGCTGAGGTAAAAACTCTATTTTTGAGGTAATTAGCGCAGTTGATTGCTTCTACCCAAAACCTTTTTCCTATCTTCTTATCTGACAACATACTTCTAGCAATATCACTTAGTGTCATATTTAATCGATCACCTACCCCATTCAGTTCCGGGTTTTTCTGGAAGTGTCTTTTGGTGCTGAACTCCATCTTCCCTCTCAAAATCCTCAAACTGGTTAGAAGTATACTCTCCACCATTGTCACTCTTTACTCTCGTGATAGGAGTTTCATGGAGTTTTTCGCTCCATGCTTTATATTGTCTAATACAATCCTGAGCTTCTGACTTGTTTTTCAAAAAATACACCGTGGAATACCGAGACCAATCATCAGTTATAGTCATCATAAATCTCTTCCCCCACGGTGAGGGTACTTTTGCGTGTCCCCAAATATCTGTGTGTACTATATCTAGAATTTTTTCTCCCCTAAAGGTGGCTATTTTGGGAAAGGGCAATCTGTGTGCTTTACTTTGAGCACATCCACTAGTATCATTTAGATTCTCACTCTCACTGAACTGAATTCCTTCCACCACTCCCATCTTTTTCATCTCTCTTAGCTTATCTAGATTCACATGCCCAAGCCTCTTATACCACATCATTATATCATGAACACCAGCATAATAAAGTTTCTTCTTTTCATTGTTTAAAATCAGCCTAAATTTCCCTTAGCTACCTTTTTCAGCGGTGAAATAAACTTCTTCCTCAAAACTAGCAGTAAAGACTCATTTCCTAGTGCTAGTATCAAAACCCTTATCATCTAATACAGACATAGAGATGAGGTTTTTGTTCAGCTCCGGAATAAACAATACATTGGAGAATGTAACTATGGATGTCTTTCCTTCTACTAACACTTTTAGATCTACCGATCCTACAAGAGTAGTATTGACTATCCTCCCATCCCCGTACTCTATCTCTACGGTGGGAATTTTTCTTATCTTAGTGAACAGGTGTTTATCATTACACTAGTGCATAGAGGCACCTGAATCTACAATCTAACTTGTTTCACCTTTCAATCTACCGAAATCACATTTCTGCTTTTGTGGATTTTCTACCTCGTTTGTCGCTTCCAACTCCTCATCCAATACGAGCTCATCGTATTCCTCTTCGGATTCCACCTCATGTACCTGTGTCACAAGGGCCTTTTTCTTTCCTCTCGGGGTTCCATTGGTCTGCCCCTCTTTTAACTGAAGCTCGGTTAGCTTAGCGCACTCTGCCATATAGTGCTCGGTTTTTTACAGAAATGACATAAACCCTTGGGAGCCCTTGGTCCAAACTCGTCGGTCTGATTTTTCCGCTCCCCCCCTCCGTAATTTCCGACTGGTCTCCGGAAATCCTTGTTCTTCCAGTCGGTCCCAGCTGCCAAGGCTTGCCCACTCTTTCCTCCCCTTCGGATCTCAATTGTATTCTCCCGAACGAGAATCATTCCTACCACTAAGTTCCATATCCATATTGAGTCCGACAAGTCCAAGACACGGTTGACTATGTTCTCGAACTCATCGGGTAACTTCATCAGGAGACAGTTAACCTTTTTTTTCACTAAAATATTTTTGAGCACTCTCTAGCTTTATAAAAAATGTAGCAAGCTCATTGCAAAAATCCAACATCTTCCCCCCTTTGTATACATACTTCTTAACTTTCTGATCAGCCAAGTGTTGTTGTTGAATCGTACCACTTCGGTACATCTCTATGAGAGCAATCTAAAGATCATATGCCGTTTCTACTTGCAAATGAGGAAATGCAAGCCCTTGAGTAAGATGGCGGAGGATGAAGTGTTTTGCCGCCATATTGTTGAAGTCCCAGGTATCACTATTATTCTCCTCGTTCCTGAGAATAAGTGACATGAATGCTGAACCAGTTGCTATTGGTGAGGTCGTCTCCTTCTCTGTTGCTTTGTCCACCACCTCTCTTTACTTTGTCCCCTCCGTTGAAGATGGATCTGCTTTCCTTGTGAATCTGCTTCCTCCAAACATTGGAGGGATTCCAACACTTGATGGACGCCCCACTCGTCCACTTACTATCCCCCAAAACCTTTTCTCGCATAAAGCTCCTACCATCATACTTTCCTAGTATATGAAGCCAGTTCCATTAAAGATGGGTACCCTAGAGGGTGGGCCCATAACCTGAAACTCTCAGACCTCCATAGCACCTCAGAGTAAGCAGCTCACACGAAGCCTCTATGATAACCCTGACCCCTTTGTCTTTCAGCACGAATAACTGCCACCTTGGCAAACAAAAACTGTGATCACTTCGACCCCTTTGAAGGCAAGACACCCGTGAGTCGATAGAAAAAAAAATCTCTGAGTTTGCTCCCTTGAGCAGTAAGTTATGGAGGGTCAAAGTTGACCTTTTGTACAGAAGCTCTCTGAAGAGAGGTCCTATTTACCAATTTTTGTAAGTCCTATCTCTCTCAGAAACTCTATATACTGATGTACTGAACAAATCATATTAATCTTCCGTAGATAGAAGTAGAGCTGCCGGTGTACTTTCTGAACGGACATTGTACGACATGGCCTAAATGTCGATACATGGTATATCCGGATTTGCTCCCTTAATCCCCGGAGATGCCGCGATCCAATGTCATTTAGCCACGTGTCATCTGATGTGGCGATGACCAAAAACTGCTGAAATCATGTTGCGTGATCTCGGCATTCATTTTGGTTGTCCGATTTAAATGCAAAATAAATCGTAGCCGTAATAAATACTTGCGCGGTATTCGTTTCACTATCAAAATAAATGCGCGGTACTTGTTTCTTGTCCGTACATTAATCCGTACTTTTACATAACCAAATCTATGTATCCTGTAAATAGTTTTCGTTAAATAAATTTGTTAGCGTAGAAATTTTTATCTAATTATCAAACGGTATATAATCTAACACTCGTCATAGACTAAATAGATAGAGCTACCGGCTACCGGCAGCTCTGACGGCCGGCAGGTACCAGGATCAAATCCTAGTTTTGATTGCTCTACTTTTAGTAAATTAGTAAATAACTAATTTACTACTGTAAATCAACTAATCTACAACCCGTAAATCTCAGGATAGCATAGGTAGCCATGGCTCTAGCATCATCTCTGACTTTTAGTGACTAGAACAAGTGTGGGAGTTGAAAAGAGAAGTTAGAGGCAGAGTGCCTTGGTTTTTTATTCTGTAATTTTTTTTAGACCTTGAAAATACTTAACTAACCATCAGTTTCTACAATGTATGATGATGAAGAATTTTGCTGATGCAAGAACAAGATAATTCACGATGGTAGATGATAACGACGCATGATGAGGATGAGTGATAATGGTGATATTGCATAATAATAATACATGATGATTTGTGCATGGTAGTGCTTGGTGATGATGTTAGTACAATGACGATGGTCGGTAGTGATGGTGCTGTTGTGATTTGAAAACTTTAGTACTTACTAAACAGGCCAGTGAGAGTGGGATTAGTACTTAGAATATGTTTTGGTATACACACTTTAGTACTGACCCCTAATAATGTTACAGTAGTATAAGGACAAAATAGTGTACCGTACTTCTATAGGGACACGTGTTAGCAGATGAGGATTTTGCAGGTATTTTAGAATGGCGCCGACACTCACATACATGTGTTTGACATCGAACGAGCGGATTCGCAGAATCGAAACGATGAAGTTTGGAATGGACGTCCAATAAATTGATTATACGGATTGAGTATGGAACATTGATTCGAATCGTGTTGACAGACGCGATTCGCGCAGGACCATAAGTGACAAAGCCCGCCGTACGCACTCAGGTTCTTCGTACCGCACAACATTAGTCGGCTGGACTTATGTGAACCATGCTAACTAAGCACCAATTTGAAATGGGACCACAACTAATGATTTGGACGCGTGTCGTCCATCGCGAAGATCTACTTTACATCTTACGACGATCCGTGAATTCAGAATTGACTTGTATGGATGCTTACAGTAATTTGGACGGATTCGCCAATTGCTGACTAAGCAAGTGGCACAATGTATGTACGACCACTATCTGTAAATATCTGAAACAACATTAATTTGTATGTAGTGAATTAGTTTTTAGTGTTACATTATTGAAATAGGATAAAAGTTACAATTAGGGTTTTGGACGTATTTCTGGTACAGTAGACGTACCGTTGACGTACAGTGACTTTATTAGGGTACATTACTTAGTTACACGTGTAGTACCTTGATTAGTGCAAGGCTCAGTAGATAGCTATGTGAGTATAAAATGTAGGACTTAGTTTATTTTTCAGCATCAGCTGAGTTTATGTAATGACAAAGTAATGGCACACTGATTTTCTGCATCTTTGACCTGTCAGTGTGATCACTTTGATTGATATCTTGATATGAAACTTTGTGTGGATGTTTTGTGATATTGAAAATATATGGTTGTTTAGTTTCATTCTGTTCTGCTGTTTCTGTAGAATTGTGAGAGAGATTTACTTGGTTAGTTTGATAAACTGTCAACTGTTTTTGGGAAACTCTGGAGCTCATATCTTTTGGAGTCATTTGTGGATCAGGCTATTACTTTGAGAGGTTATAGTGTCGAGTACATACTAGATACTGGCAAAGTTTTAGGTGCTTTTGTATGCTGTGGAGTAATCTGTGTTGTCTGAAACACAACTGTTTTGGGGTAGTCTGTGGGTGTTTTCCGTGAGTGATCCATGGCTGAAATAGGCTATGGACAACAAGTGCATAAAGATGGTGGATTTATGGTACATGAAAAAAAGTATGAGAATGGTGGGATTGATAGCGCACAATGATGTTGCACAATGATGGTGCATGATAATGAAGCAATTAATAGCACTCGATGATAATGCATGATGAAGCAAGATGATGGAAAATGGATGACCCATGAGGATGCATTAGGATATATAAAGAATATGCATAAGGACAAAAGATGATCATGCATGATGACGATGCATGATGGTGATTGGATGATGATGATTGGATGATGATGATGAATGTTGATGAATGCACATGATAATGATGTATGATGATGAAGCATTCTCATAATGCAAGAAAATGCAAGATGTTACAATTCGATGCATAATGATGCATGAGGATATATGAGGGTACATGAGAATTACGGATGATGTTGATGCATAATGAAGTTGCGTGTTGATACCGTCGGATGACACAAGGTGATGCATAATGGTGGACGATGATGCATGATGGTATATAAGCATGATACGTGATGATAATGTATAATGATGATTTTAGATGATGCTAGATGATGTTGGAGTTTCTAAGATGATGCAATATGATGTAGGATGTTACAAGATGATGCAAAACGATGCATGATGACGATAATTTATGATGATCCATAACCATAAGGATGATAACTCCTGATTGACACGACCACTCATGACTGTTGTTCTACATCCACAGTTGTAGGAGGTGATCTAGCAGTAGTAGTCGAAGTAGACATAATAATCGCAGAAACTATTAAGAACCTACATCAACAACCAACTTTCAGCTTACACAGAATATGACCTAGAAGGCCAATTTGCCTCAAACCCAACACAATAATTCAAAACACACTAGACTAACAATTCCCAAAATCGCACCTCAAATGATCAAGTAAACGATAAGATGTGAAGTCTAAAAGTTTCCCAAAAACTGTCCACAGATTATTATATTTTCAAAATTGGATTATACAAATTTGGCTCAGTCCTAAATTATATACCCACAGTGAGTTTGTAATAGTCTGTAATTATTTAGGTAACTATACTACACCACCATCCTAACTCACGACAAAGTATCCTATCTTTAAGTCATTGTACCGTAAGTACTTCCAAAACCCTAATTACTAACTGCCGCTAAATGAACAGTGTAACACTAATTTATAATGCACTAAACGCCAACCATTTGTTTTTGAGATATTTAGAAATAACGCCCGTACAATTAATGTTGCTGATGTTAAGTGACCAAAGTCCTGATAAATTTTGATTAGTGGTACGAAAATCCTGAGTGCGTACGGCGCACGTAGTCATTGTGGTCCCCACTTTAATCACGTCCGTCGAATTGTTGTATTGATGACCTAATTTCGATCTCTCACAATTCTCTTCAGGATGTTTGGCTTAGTGTTCGTTCGTCCGATTCACTAAATCTGCCCGTATGATTTGTGACGCGCGTATGTAGATGTCGATCGCCACTCCGTAATACCTACATCATCTTCATTTGACGACGGTTGTCCCATCAGCATTACAATACACTCTACTGTCTATCTGGTACTGTCACACTATCAAAGGTAAGTATTACATCTGACCTAGATAAAAAATATTCTAAGTCCTCAGTCTCCTTTTTTAGGTCTCTTTACTGAACTAAAGTTTCAAATCTCCACACTCCTGTAAATCTTTACACGCAGTTACTCACTTAGTCCAATAGCCTCTTTGCAAAACTGTAACTTAGGAGCAGGAAGGGTTTTAGTTAACATGCCTACCACCATCTTCTCATCCGGTAAATAACAAAATTTAATGACTTTTGCAAGCACTTTTTTTTTGACAAAGTGAAGTCTAACATCCATGTGTTTGCTTTTAAAATGATGGCTGAGGTTAGAGGCAATTGCAATGGCTGCCTAGTTGTCACACCTGATAGCCAGAGGACCTGTTTGCATATACCCAAGTTCTTGTAAAATAGACTTGACTCATAGGAGCTCCTTGAGGGCATAAACTGCTGCCATGTATTCTAACTCCATTGTGGATTGAGCTGTAACCTTTTGTAATTTGTTGCTCCAACAACAAGTTCCATCTCCACTCTTAAGAACAAAACCGGTTGTAGATTCCGGTTTGGCATGTCCCTATAACTATAGTCCCTCCACGTTTGTATTTTCACTCTTCTCCTACGAGTATAAGCTTAAGATTGCGAGTACTTGCTATATATCACAACACACATTTTGATGTTTCCCAGTCCGGCTTTTTCAAAATTCTGTAGACTTCAACTCAAGACTCCCACAACTGTTGCAACATTAGGTCTCGTACATGTCATAAAATATAGAAGAATTCTAACTACTTGTTTATATGGTTTTGAGGCCATAAACTCTTCCTCTCTTATCTCTAGACGTTCAATAACTATTATCCCCGAATTTGAATCACTTCGTTCCAATTTATGCCTGAATTCCATGGGAATTACATATCATTTTAGATCTTTCATTTCAATTTTTTCCAGCATATTTCCTATTATTTATTACTTTTTCAACATAATCAACCTTTTGTTTCTATGTCTTTCTACCTGAATGCAAAAGATATACTTGGCCTCACCGTGGTGTGTCATCTCAAACCTAGACCATAAAGCTGTTTTGATGCGGTTTATCTCATCCATTGATTTACTTGTTACTAACAAGTCATCCACAAATACATCAAGTCATCCACAAATACATCAATGAACAGTACCCCATCCTCCCCTTGTAAAACATATGCAAAATGATCTGAGCTAATTCTCTTGAAACCTAGCCCAGTCAAAAACTCATATTACTTCAGCTTCCATTGCCTAGGGGTTTGTTTCAGCCCATACAAAGATTTCATCAACTTACACACTAATTATTCCTTTCCATTTTTTACATACATTCCAAGGTTTTTCATGTAAATGGTTTCTTTTAACTCTCCACGCAAGAAATTTGTTTTAACATCCATTTAATGTATTTCCATATTCTCTTTAGCTGCTAGACTTAGCAGAAGTAGGAAATCTAACAACTGGAGAGAAAGTTTCTTCAAAGTCAATACCTTTTTTTTTATTGTACCCTTTGGCCCCTAGTTTGGCCTTATACCTTTCAATGGTGTTGTCCGAGTTCAGATTCACCTTGAATACCTATTTGCTTCCGATGGCTTTTTTGCCCAGAGAAAGATCCACCAACTCCCATGTCCGTGCCTACATAATAGACTTCATTTAATCGTTTGCTGCTTCGATCTAGTGAATTCTCTAAGGTGATAAAAAGGCCACCTGAATTGATAAAGGCTCCTCTATAGCTGCAAAAAAGCAAATTGAGAACTTGTTTGTAGACGACTGCTAGATCTCGTCCCCCCCAAAAATTGTGAGGCTGAAATCGTCGGCATGCTCTGATTTTTCTTCTTGTGTGAACCGTGACCTAAGCTGGTACGACTCTCTAACACGTCTTTCCGCCTGAGTTGGAACTTGTAGTGAAGCATGTTGTGAAGGCACCAAGGGTAGTGAAGGGAGAGATGTCCCACTTGTTGGTGGAAAGTAAACTCGCTATATATGGTGAAAAATAACATATTCTTAGGTGTCTTTTGCCGATTTGTCTACCATCTTAAATAAGTCAGCTGACTCTAGTTTATCTTTAATCTGTATTTTTCAGGAGATGATCAATTTTTTCTTTCAAATACAAAAACTCTATATCATTTTGCATGATCATTATACCCCATAAAAATCCACGTTACGCCTTTAGCATCCATTTTCCATCTATCTTGTGAAGTGTCTAGAATAAAACACTTGTTGCCAAAGATCTTCAAGTGACTAACATCAGGTTTTTATCTTGTCGAAAGCTTATAAGGTGTAGTGCTAACAGATCTAGATGGAATTATGTTCTTAATATATACAGCACAGTTGAGTGATTGAGCCTAGAATTTCAGATCTAGCCCTTTATTTGCACGCATGGACTGAGCGATTTCTTTCACTGTCTTATTTAATATCTGTGAAACACCATTTTGTTCCGGTGTATAAAGAACTGTAAGACTGTGACAGATACCTTCTTGAAGGAGGAGTTGTTCTAATTCTTTTGATGTATAATCTCCTATGTTGTCCGATCTCACTGCCAAGATTGGAACTCCATGAAGCTTTTTTGCTCACGCTTTGTACTGTTTAAAGTAAGTAAACACTTCACTTTTATGCTGCATGAAGTAAACTTTGGTGTTCCTCGAGTAGTCATCTGTAAATATAACCATATAGTGGACGCCTCCAGCCGAAGCCACTTGTGAAGGACCGAGAACATCAAAATGTATTAGGTGCAGAACCCTTTCTGATCTTTGGTTTGTTTCTTGTGGAAATAACAATATATGGATCATGCCAAGTGAACAACCATCACATGATTTTATAAGATGAGATGTGAGAGAAACTCCATGAGCTTTTCCCGAATTGACCATTTTCTTTTGACTATCATAATTCATATGTCCTAATCTTTTATGCCACGATTCATTATGAGATTGGAAACTAGAGTAGAGAATATCATTTTATTTATATTGAACCATGTCCATCAGGTACATTTTGCTAGCATCCCTAATTCTTGTTATTGCTAATTTCCCTTTTTTTCTAACAACATGTCTACCACCTTTCAGAATGACCTCAAAGCCTTTACTTTCCACTAAGGTGCAATTCTGTGCCCTCCATTGGACTACAGAATTCAGGAAGCCTCTAGATAGATATTAACAAACTCACTTCTAATGGCAACCACTGCTATCTTAGCAGACAAGCAGAGAATCTGACTGCACCTCTGTGCTGCGTGGACTCCTTTGAGTTCGTAGGAAAAGGAATATCTGAAAAACGCCCAATCAAGCGATAAGTCATGGGGTGGCAAAGATGCCCATTTTATACAAACCCTCAAGGGGAGAGGTGACTAAAAAAAACACTAAGTTCTGATTCCCTCTAATAACTCCTATCTACTGAAGTACAGACCAATTATATTGCTGTACCGTACCAAAAAGTACTACTGCCGGTGTTCCTTTTGTATGAAAAATGTACGACAAGGCTATTACGTGGATGCATGCCCTTTTTTTACTCGTCTATAGGTTCCTCGTAATTTCTGCAACCAAATGTGATCTCTCCACGTGGCGCCAGGTCATGCCATGTCACAAAAAGCCAAAGTGACCACTTCCAAATTTTGGCGATGATGTGCGCCCTTAGATATGAACCGAAATGCAATCTCGGCCGTTATAAATACATGCGCAATATTCGTTTCGTTGTCGAAACAAAATGCGTGGTATCTGTTTCGAAATAGTATCGTACTTTGTACTTTACAAAACTGTATTTATGCACGCCGTATACACTTTCAGTAAAATGAATTCGTTCACCCTTAAATAAATATATATATATCATACCCTATAGCATTTAGCATTGGTCCTACTGTACTAGGATAAAGCTGACTGTTACCGGCCATCTTAACGGACGACGAGTACTGGGATCAAGTCCTACGTGTGACAAGTTTTTTTTAGTAACCTACTAAAAACAACTGCATGTTAAACTAAGGCAGCCATTGTTTAACCACCTTCTCTATCCTTTAGTGACTACAACAAGTATAGGGGCTAGAGAGAGGAGGTGGAGGCAGGTTGTTCGTCCTTTTCTTTTTCATTTTATACTAACATATTTATGCCTAGAAAAAACTCTATAAATCTATTTATTTCAACATAAGGAAGTAGAAAAAATATTATTTTTAAATTCTGGAACATACATAACATTGTGGAGAGTTCATTGTACTGACTTTCCCCCCAGATCTACCATCAAAGATACATCACCGTGAATTGAAGTTTGAACACTCATGCCACAAACATAGTAGATACTCTATGGAGATGTCTGCTGCAAATTTGTAAAAGTTGCCTTGTTCCAGCAAATGTGGGCCGATGCTCCCATGTCCATGATCGATCCTGCATCCTTTGGACCCTCTATGGCTGCCGCCATATCAATTAAATCCGCCTCCTCTTGGGTAGTGAATCGTAGAGACTCATCTACATTAGTTGCATTAGTTAAAAAAAAAGCATTTCCACGGGCAGGGTTCCTATAAAAGCCTTTGTGATATAGGCTTTCATGCCACCCTGACCTGTATAAACTTGTTTCATTTGCCTTTTCATTTTAGGAGAGTACCTGTATCCATGTCCATTCTCAGAGCAATTAAATCAAGCAGTAGAAGATTGTCTAGTTGGCCTTTGATTAAACTGATTAAACTGATTTTGATTCTGGTTAAACATATTCCAGTTTGATAAAACTTTTTTTTTCCAAAGTTCGTTACAAACGCCTCAACTTTGCCTTCTCCTTTAAGGAGTGTAGTATTAGATTCTTCATAAAATAAAAGATTATACGCTAACTGAAATGACCAGTTAGCCTTATCATGACTCTTTAATCGAGCAAACTCACCTTTCATGCTACTAAGAAGACCTCTAATAATCAAAGTTGCTTGCTAAAACTCAGGAAATGAGCCACGTGTATAGGAGTGTGCATCTAATAGTGCACGAAAATTGTTATAATGCTCGACCATAGTTCCCCCCGAGTATTTGAACTCCCAAAATTTTTCAGCCACTATGAGCTCTTTTTCGACATTTGCTTTCTCAAAATCAAATTTTAGTGATGTCCCAATCTCTCTTGCCTTCTTTATTTTCAGGCAAGACATGACCAAATTTTCTTAAATTCAAAGAATGAGATTGTTCCTTGCCATTGAATTATTTTTCGCCCAACTCGGATCTGTTTCATTAAAGAAGCCATCCAAGACCCCCAATAAGTCAGCAGTTTTAAACAAAGATTCAATCATTGCCGCCAAGTATGTATACTTTTGGCCATTGAAGATAAGAATTATTGATGAAAGGCCCATAACCTTTTGTTCTACAACCACAATTGTAGAAGGTGATCTAGCGGTAGTAGTGGAAGTAGACATAATAATAACAGAAACTTTTAAGAACCTATTTGAACAACCAACTTTCAACTTACACAGTAAAGGACTTAAAAGGCCAATTTTCCTCAAACTCAACACAATAATACAAAACACAATATACTAACTGTAGAAATTGATGGTTCCTTTTTAATAATTTTCTAGGTCTAAATTAAAATATAGAAAGAAGTCAAGGCAGTCTATCTCTAACTTCTCTCTCCAACTCCCACACTTGTCGCAGTCACTAGGAAGTTGGAGTGGAAGCTAGAGCCATGGCTACCTTGGCTATCCAGAGGTTTACGAAAAATAGATTAGCTTATTTACCAATAAGTATTTTATTTAATAAAAGAATGGATGTTGGAACCAGGATTTGATCTTAGTACCTTTGGATTAATAAGTAGCCGGCAGCCAGTAGTCTTAACCGTTAAGTCTAAGACTAATGTTACATAGTATATGGTTTGATATTTATTTAAATATTATTACGTAGGATAATTAATTTAACTGCAAATGTTTACAAGATACAAAGATCCAGTTATGTAAAAATACGGATTACGGTTTGGATAGATAACGAGTACCGCGCATTTGTTTTTTTAACGAAACAAATATCGCGCAAGTATTTATGACCGCAACGATTGAAATCTGCAATCAATCGGACGGCCGCGAAGAAAGCCGAGATCGCGGAAGAGAAACTCGGCGGTTTGTGGTCATCGCCACATCAGATGACACGTGGCAAAATTACGTTGGATCGCGGCATCTCGAGGATTACGAGACTGAACCCGGATATGACATGTGTCAACTTTCAGGCTATGCCGTACAGTATCCGTACAGAAAGTACACCGGCAGTTGTACATTTATATACAAAAGTGTAATATGATTGGTTCCATACATCAGTAGATAGAGTTTGTGAGAGAGATAGGACTTAGAAAAATTTAAAGATAGGACCCTCTCTCCTAGAGAGCTTCTGTACTAAAGGTAAACTTTGACCCTCCATAACTTACTGCTCAGGGGAGCAAATTCAGAGATTCTTTTTGCTATCGACTCACGGAAGTCTTGCCTTCAGACGTGTGAAGGTGGTTAGAGTATTTGTTTGCTAGAGTGGTAGTTATTCTTACTGAAACAAAAAGGGATCAGGGTTATCCAAGAGGCCTCTTGGAAGCTGTCCACTCTAAGGACTTATGGAGGTCTCACAGTTTCATGTTATGGGCCCACCCTCTAGGGTACCCATCTTTAATGAAACTTGCTTCATATACTGGGAAAGTATGATGAAAGGAGCTCTATGCGAGAAAAGGTTTTGGGGGATAGTAAGTGGACGAGTGGGGCGTCCATCATGTCTTGGAATCCCTCCAGTGGAGGAAGCAGATTCACAAAGAAAACAGATCCATCTTCAACAGAGGGGACAAAGTAAGGAGAGGTGGTGGACAAAGCAACGGAGAAGGAGATGACCTAACCAATAGCTATTAGTTCAACATTCATGTCACCTATTCCGAGGAACGAGGAGAATGATACTGATACCTGGGACTTCAACAATATGGCGGCAAAGCACTTCATCCTCTACCATCTTACTCAAGGGCTTGCATGTCCTAATTTACAGGTAGAATGGGCATCCGATCTTTGGATGGCTCTCATGGAGATGTACCGAAGTGGTACGATTCAACAACAACATTTGGTTGATGAGAAAGTTAAGGAGTATGTATACAAAGGGGGGAAGATGTTGGATTTTTGCAATGAGCTTGCTACACTTTTTATAAAGCTACAGAGTGTTGGAAAAGTTTTTAGTGAAAAAGAAAAGGTTAACTGTTTACTGATGAAAATACCCGATGAGTTCGAGAACATAGTCAACCGTGTGCAGGACTTACCGGACTCAAGGTGGATATGGAACTTAGTGGTAGGGATGATTCTTGTTCGGGAGAATACGATTAAGATCCGAAGGGGAGGAAAGAGTGGGCAAGCCTTGGCAGCTACAACCGATTTGAGGAACAAGGATTCTAAGAAACCGGTCGGAAACTATGGGGGGAGGGAGCATAAAAATCAGATCGATGAGTCCGGACCAAGGGCTCCCAAAGGTTTATGTCATTTTTGTAAGAAACTGGGGCACTATATGGCAGTGTGCACTAAGCTAACCGAGCTTCAGTTAAAGGAGGGGCAGACCGGTGGAACCCTGAGAGGAAAGAAAAAGGCCCTTGTGACACAGGTACATGAGGCGGAATCCGAAGATGAGGACGATGAGCTCCTATTGGATGAGGAGTTGGAGGCGAAAAACGAGGTCAAAATTCCACGAAGGCAGAAATGTGCTTATGGTGGATTGAAAGGTGAAGCACGCTAGATTATAGATTCAGGTGCCTCCATGCACATGTGTAAGGATAAGCACCTGTTCACTAAGATAAGAAAGATTCCCACCGAAGAGATAGAGTACGAGGATGGGAGGATAGTCATTACTACTCTTGAAGGATCGGTAGATGTGAAAGTGTTAGTAGAAGATAATACATCTATAGTTACATTCTCTGATGTATTGTTTAATCAGAGCTGAACAAAAACCTCATCTCTACATGTGTATTACATGATAAGGGTTTTTTTACTAGCACTAGGGAAGGAGTCTTTACTGCTAGTTTTGAGGAAGAGGTTTATTTCATTGCTAAGAAAGGTAGCCAAGGGATGTTTAGGCTCATTGAAGTAATGAAACAAAGAAGCTTTATTATGTTGGTGTTCATGATATTATGATGTGGCATAAGAGGCTTGGGCATGTGAATCTAGATAAGTTAAGAGAGATGAAAAAGATGGGAGTGGTGAAAGGGGTTCAGTTCAGTGAGAGTGATAATATAAGTTATTGTAGTAGGTGTGCTCAAGGTAAAGCGCACAGATTACCCTTTCCCAAAACAACCACCTATAAGGGAGAAAAAAATTTAGATTTAGTACACACAGATATTTGGGGACTAGCCAAAGTGCCCTCACCAGGGGGGAAGAGATTTATGATGACTATCACTAATGATTGGTCTTGTTATTCCAAAGTGTATTTTTTGAAAAACAAGTCAAAAGCTCAGGATTATTTTAGACTCCATGAAAATCCAATCAAGAGAGTAAGGAGTGACAATGGTGGAGAGTATACTTCTAACCAGTTTGAGGATTTTATGAGGAGAGGAAGTTCAACACCAAATGACAGTTCCAGAAAACGTGGAACAGAATGGGGTAGCTAAAAGATTAAATAGGACACTAACTGATAGTGCTAGAAGTATGTTGTCGGAAAAGAAGATAGGAAAAAGGTTTTGGGCCGAAGCACTGAACTGTGCTAATTACCTCAAAAATAGAGTTCTTACCTCAGCTATAAAAGATCAAACACCTTATAAGAGATGGACAGGCCTGAAACTAGACATATCTCACTTAAACGTTTTTGGCAGTCAAGTATTCACTCTAGATAGAGATTAGTCTAATTGGAAGCTAAATCCTAGAGGAAAACCGAGATACTTATAAGGATATGATGAGGATGTTAAAGGATATAGAGTTTATGACAAAAAAAGGGAAGATAAAATCTTAGTAAAGCATCTAATAGTTATGGATGAAGGAAAGTGTGTGGATCCCTTTAAGTATACAAAGTCACTAAAAATGAGATTTGAGTCAGAAAATTACGATTACTTTGAACTTCTTAACTATCCAGGTTTTAGAGAAGATGACATTATTGTAGGTACAAATTAGACCAAAAAGAACTTAGCTGCGGAAACTCTAATGACAACTCTACCCGAAGCGGAAGACGTGGTGGAAAACTGATTCGGAATTAAGGGACAAGGGAGAAGCCGAGATTGTTTGAAAGAACTCACGAGAACCATCTATTCCGGCCACAGATTTTGAGGGGGGAAAGAGAAGTAGCAAAAGATTGCAAGAAAAATAGGTTAATAACAAGGTAACAAAACTATCTCATCAAGATGATCCTTAGACTTATGGAGAAGCGATGACTTGCCCAGAAAGAAACCGGTGGAAGACAGCCATCAATGAGGAGATGGCCTTAATTATGGCTGCCGATACTTGGGAAATGGTGGATTGTCCACCTAACCAAAAACCAATGGGTTGTAAGTGGGTTTTCAAATTAAAACTGAACCCCGATAACACAATTAAGCGTTATAAGGCCCGATTAGTGGCAAAGGGATTTACACAAAAGGAGGGAATCGATTACGAGGAAACCTTTGCCCCGGTCGTCAGATTTCCCATCGTCCGCATACTTCTCAGTCTGGCAGCAGCGGAAGACATGGAGGTGCACCAGATGGACATCAAGACAACATTTTTACATGGAGAATTGGAAAAGGAGATCTTCATGCGAAAACCTGAAGGATTTGTGGAGGAAGGAGAGGAGAGTAAGGTATGCCAGCTGATTAAGTCTCTTTATGGTTTGAAATAGCCCCCTCGACAGTGGAATAAGAAGATTGATGAGTTTCTTACCGGTGTGGGATATATCTGGATCAGCTTAGGTCACTCAATCAATGTTTTTGAAGATGAGGAAGGTGTTATGTTTATTGCAATTTACGTTGATGATTTACTTGTTTTAAGTAAATCAATGGAAAAATTGAATAAACTGAAAACCGAACTTAAAGGGAGATTTGAAATAAATGATATAGGGGAAGCAAAATATATTTTTGGAATTTAAGTAGAAAGAGATCGAAAAAGAAAGATTATAAGATTGACTCAAAAAGAAGCAATAAGGAACATGCTTGAAAAATTTCAGATGGATAAAGCTAATAGTTGTACAACTCCAATGGAGTTTAAAAATGGAAGTGAGCGGAGTGAGGAAGAAGGAGTCATTGTCTTAGACGAGGAATTATCTCTTGAAGAACAGAAGTTCATGCAGACTATTCCTTACAGGCAAGTAGTGGGAATTCTAATCTATTTTATAAATTGTACCCGGCCGGATTTAGCTGCAGCTATAGGAGTGCTGAGTAGAAGTCTAAATGCTCCCACTAAGAGAGATTCGGAGGCAGCTAAGAGAGTCCTTAGATATTTGATAGGAACTAGGGATCTATGGTTGCATTTGGGTGGGGAGAATACTGACATCACTACTTGGAGTGATGCTAGTTATGGTGATGCTCCGATAAGGAGATGCACTTTTGGATATGTATTATATGTGGGTGATGGGGCTTGCTGTTTGAGTAGCAAACAACAAAATGTTATTGCTCAATCCACCATGGAGGCTGAGTATATGGCCTCTTGCTCTGCTGTAAAAGAATTGATGTGGGTCAAGTCTTTGCTTGGTGAGCTTGGTCACCTTAAGAGTGGTGTGCAGAAGATATTTTGTGATAATCAGGCAGCAATCGCTATTTTTGCCAATCATAAACATCATTTTAAAGCCAAATACATGGACAACAGACTCAGCTTTGTTAGAGAGAAAGTAGAAAACAAAATAATCAGTTTAGAGTACCGACCAGATAGTGAGATGGTAGCAGATATGATGACCAAACCTGTGCTTTCCCCTAAGCTAATTTTCTGCAGGGAGAAGTGTGGTCTGAAATTAAAGATTGATTAGAAAATAAGGGGAGTGTAGAAATTAATGGTCCATTTTAAGTATTTTCTAGGTCTAAATAGAAATATAGAAAGAAGGCGAGGCAGTCGACCTCTAACTTCTCTCTCCAAACTCTCAAACTTGTCGCAGTCACTAAGGAATTGGAGAGGGAGCTAGAGCCATGGCTACCTAGGCTATCCAGAGGTTTATGGAAAATATATATTAATTAGGGGTTTATTTACTAAAAGGTATGTGCCGGCCTACGATTTAATCCTGGTACCTTCCGGCCGGCAGACAGCCGGTAGTCGGTAGCCTTAGCCGCTAAGTTTATAACTAGTGTTACATACTATATGGTTTGATAATTAATTAAACATAATCAGGTAGGATAATTCATTTAACTGTAACTGTTTACGGGATATATAGATCCAGTAATGTAAAAGTACGGATTAGGGTACGGATAAAAAAACTAATACCGCGCATTTATTTCTTTAATGAAACAAATTTCGCGCATGTATTTATTACGGCTACGATTAAATGTGAATTTAATCGGACAGTCGGAATTAACGCCCAGACCGCGGAAGAGGATTTCGCCGGTTTGTGGTCATCGCCACATCAGATGACACGTGGCGGAATGACATTAGATCGCGGCATCTCCGAGGATTAAGGGAGCGAATCCGGACATACCATGTGTCGACATTTAGGCCATGTCGTACACTGTACATACAAGTAGTACACCGGCAACTGTACTTCTGTGTACAGAACTGTAATCTGATTAGTTCCGTACATCAGTAGATAGAGTATGTGAGAGAGATAAGACTTAGAAAATTTAGGAGATAGGACCCTCTCTCCCAGAGGGCTTCTGTACAAAAGGTCAACTTTGACCCTCCATAACTTACTGCTCAGGGGAGCAAATTCAGAGATTCTTTTTGCTATCGACTCAGGGGAGTCTTGCCTTCACAGGGGTGAAGTTGGTCAGAGTTTTTGTCTGCCAGGGTGGCAGTTATTTTTGCTTAAACACAAAGGGGTCAGGATTATCCTAGAGGCTTCTTGGAAGCTGTCCACTCTGAGGACTTATGGAGGTCTCAGAGTTACAGGTTATGGGCCCACCCTCTAGGGTACCAATCTTTAATGGAACTGGCTTCATATACTGGGAAAGTATGATGATAGGAGCTCTATGCGAAAAAAGGTTTTGGGGGATAGTGAGTGGACGATTGGGGCGTCCATCAAGTCTTGGAATTCCTCCAGGGTTTGGAGGAAGCAGATTCACCAGAAAGAGGATTCACCTTCAACGGAGGAAACAAAGGAAGGAGAGGTGGTGGACAAAGGAAAGGAGAAGGAGGCGACCACACCAATAGCAACTGGTTTAGCATTCATGTCACCAGCTTTTGTACAAAAGGTCATCTTTGACCCTCCATAACTTACTGCTCAGGGGAGAAAATTCAAAGATTCTTTTTGCTATCGACTCAGGAGAGTCTTGCCTTCACCAGTGTGAAGTTGGTCAGAGTTATTGTCTGCCAACAGTGGCAGTGGTTTTTGTTGAAACACAAAGGGGGGTCAGGGTTATCCTAGAGTCTTCTTGGAAAGTTGTCCACTCTGAGGACTTATGGAGGCCTCAGAGTTTCACAACTCCAAAAGATAGTTCCTGAAAATCCTGAGCAGAATGGTGTAGCCGAGAGGTTAAATAGAACATTAAGTGATAGTCAAAGGAGAATTCTCTCAAATAAGAAGATATGAAAAAGATTTTGGGCCAAAGCTATGAATTGTGCAAATTATCTCAAGAATAGAGTTCTTACTTCAGCAGTAAAAGGCCAAACTCCTTATGAGAGATGGACAAGCTGAAAACCAAATGTTTCACACTTAAAGGTTTTCGATAGTCAAGTATTCAGCCTAGACACAAATCGGTCAAATTAGAAGTTCGATGTGAAAAGAACACCAGAATATCTGCTAGGATATGATGAAGATGTAAAAGGATATAGAGTATATGATCTCAAGAGCAAAGATATAATCCTAGTTAAGCATCTAGTGGTCATGGTTGAAGGGAAATATATAGATCTTTATAAGCATACAAAGACACTCAAAATCAGATTTGAGTCAAAAAAAATGATGACTTTGAGCTTCCTAATTATCCAAGTTTTTGAGAAGACGATGAACTTGTAGGTACAAATCAAACCGAGGAGGATTCAGCCGTGGAACCCCTAGTGCCAACTCCAACCGAAGCGGAAAACGTGGTGAAAATAGACCTGGAATAGAGGGATAGGGGAGAAGTCGAAACTATTCGAAAGAATCTACAAGAGCCATCATTTTCGGCATCAGAGTTTGAGGGTGGAAGGAGAAGCTGCAAAAGACAGCAAGAGACACAAGTTAACAACAAGGTAACCAAACAGTCTCATCCCGATCAATCCGAAACTTATGGTGTGGCGATGAAATGTCGTTAGAGGAACCGGTGGAAGACAGCCATTAATGAGGAGATGTCTTCGATTATGGTAGCCAATACATGGGAATTGGTGGAGTGTCCCCTAATAGGAAGCCAATCGGGTGTTATTGGGTATTCAAATTGAAACTCAACGCAGATAACACCATTGAGCGCAACAAGGCTCGGTTAGTGGCAAAGAGATTTACCCAGAAAGAATGAATTGATTACGAGGAGACTTTTGCTCCGGTTGTCAAGTTTCTGTTGAAAAGAGGTAATTAATAGTTCACTTCCCTATTTTAGTTTTGTTTTAAAGAAAGAGAGTGAGGATCAAAGGCGCGCCATGGCTGCCGCCATATTTAGAAAGTGGCAGTTTTTGCAGATAAGGGTATTTTGGATAAAATGATGCCAAGGTCTAGATTTGAACCTGTGACCTCTAGACTCTTTATAGCCTAACGCCTTAAACCATTAAGGCGTTACGAAACGATACACGTGAAGGGTTTCATAAATATATAAACATTAACGAAACAGCTAATTAACAGCAGACTAACCAAAATGAGCAATTTCTGCATGTACGCGAATCTGAACCGTGTAAAATATGTTTTGATCGGACGGCCGGCATTAAAGCCGCCACGCGAAGTGAGCTTTTCGGCGGCATACGGATATAGCGTCACGCGGTGCCACGTGGCGCCACATTATTTGATACCGGAGAAGATGGGAGGAGGAACCATGGCTTCCGATATGACAGGTGTCACCTTGTAGACCTTGTCGTACAATAGTTGTACAATAAGTACATCGCCCATTGTACCTTCTTGTACTTTATAGTGTTCCTATTGGACTAGGGTTTAATAGTAGGTAGTCGTGAGTAGGCAGACTGAGACTTAGTAATATTTAGGTACCTCTCTCTCTAAGAGAGCTTGTAACTATAAAGGTCATCTTTGAACAGCCATAACTTACTGCTCGGGTGAGCAAATTCAGTGATTCTTTTTGCGTTTGACTCAGGGGAGTCTTGTCCTCACAAGGGTGAGAGTGGTCAGAATATTTGTGTGCCTGGGTGGCGCTTATTCAGCGGGAAAGTAGAAGGGGCAAATATTATCCTAGAGGCTTTACATAGGCTGCTCATTTTGTGGGTCAATGGAGACCACAGAGTTTCAGGTTATGGGCCCACCCTCTAGGGTGCCCATATTTGATGGATCAGACTTTATTTATTGGGAAATGATGATGGAGGGAGAACTATTTGAGAAGCATTTATGGGGCATAGTGTCTGGACAAATTCGATGCCCACCTCCACCTGGGTTTGGAGGGACACGTTTTTCTGGCACCTCCGCCTCTACAGTTGGTAGAACAGCTGCCACCATCACCGAGGATGAAGATGAGGAAGGAGAAGAGATTGTCATGGAAGGAGAAAAGGAAAGAGTTGCAACTCAAGTAACACCATTGCCGAAGGCGATACCGGCAGCAGCACCACCAGCAACAACGACAAGGGTTCAGACCGAAAGATCAGAGTATGAAAAGTGGAACTACAAAGACAAGGTTGCTAAGCTCTTAATTCTTAAAAGTGTAGCAAAGGGCATTGCCATTCCCCTTATGCATGTCAAATCTTCATCTCAGATTTGGATATCACTAGTTAACAAATATAAGAGTGGATCATTGCAGCAGCAACAGTTGGCAGAAAATAAGATTGCAGCTTATACTTATAAAGGAGGAAGTATGGATAATTATTGCAATGATTTAGGAGCATTGTTTGGAGATTTAGAGAGTGCAGGTAACTCATGGTGTGAGAGACAAAGAGTGAACACATTAATGATGAAACTACCTGAAGAGTATGAGAATATCATTAACCGATTGCAGGACATAGGAGATAGCAATTGGAATTGGGATGACACTGTGGGAATGATTTTAGTGAAAGAAAGCACCATAGAGCTTAGGAGAGGGAGTCCAAGTGTTCAAGCATTGTCTGCAGGAGCTGATTGGCGGAAGCGTGATGAGGAGAGAGGGAAAGATCCTTATCGAAACTTTGGTGGAAGAGGACAAGGAGGTGGCAGATTTGATAGACAGGGGAGAGGAACTTCTCGAGGAGGATTATGTCACTTCTGCAAGAAACCGGGACACTATATGGCAGATTGTGTCAGACTTGCAGATCTTCGACTGAAAGATGGTCAAGGAACTTCAAAGGACGGAGGAAAGAAAAAGGCTTTCCTGACTCAAGTTCTTGATGAGGAAGTGGAAGGAAAAACTGAACCTGAAGAGGAGCTTGAGGAGCTTCTCCTTAATCCGAAAAACACTGAAAAGCATGTCGACATTCCACGGAGACAAAAGTGTGCTTTCGGAGGTAAGAGGGATCCACCCGAGGATGGGTGGATTATAGACTCAGGGGCTTCAATGCATATGTGCAAAGATAAGCGGTGGTTCACTAAACTGAGAAAGATCCCAACAGTTGAGATAGAGTACGGAGATGGTAGAGTAGAAACCACAAGTCTTGTTGGAACTGTTGACTTGAAGGTTCTAGTTGATGGAAAGGCCTCAATTATAACACTCTCAGACGTTCTTTACATTCCACAACTTAGCAAGAACCTAGTCTCAACAGCTGTCCTAGATGAAAAGGAGTTTGAAACAGGAACTAGGAAAGGAATCTTCACAGCAAGCTTTGATAATGAGGTTTATTTCATAGCTGAGAAGGGCAGTCAAGGAATGTTCAGAATTGTACTTTGCAATGAAAAGAGTGTTCTCTACTCGTGTGCAAGTGAGATGATGCTTTGGCATAAAAGGTTGGGGCATGTGCATCTAGATAGATTAAAGAAAATGAAGAAAAATGGAATAGTGGAGGGTATTACTTTTGAAGATGATGAGACCTTTGATGATTGTAGTGGATGTGCCCAAGGGAAGATTCATAGACTCCCATTTCCAAAGGCAACCACATTTAGGAGAGAGAAAGTATTAGATCTAGTTCACACTGATGTTTGGGGACCTGCTAGGTATGCCTCACATGGGGGGAAAAGATGGATGTTAACTATCACAGATGATTGGTCTAGATACACGAAGGTATACTTTCTCAGACATAAGTCAGAGGTATTAAGATGTTTCAAAGAGTATAAAGTATGGAGTGAAAAGCTACATGAAACCTCAATAAAAGAGATAAGAAGTGATAATGGGAAAGAATACACCTCAAGGGATTTTGAAGAATATCTTAAAGAAGATGGAATTCATCATGAGAAAACTGTTCCCTATAATCCGGAACAAAATGGGGTAGCAGAAAGAGTGAATAGAACTTTAGGAGATATGTCCAGAAGTATGTTAAGTGATAAGAGGATAGGGCTGCAGTTTTGGGCTGAGTCTATGAACTATGCTAATTTCATCAAAAATAGAGTCCTAACTTCAGCAAATAAAGAGAAAACTCCGTATGAGAGGTGGACAGGAAGAAAGCCTGATTTGTCTAGTTTGAGAGTGTTCGAAAGTCAAGTCTACAGTTTGGATTCCGATAAGACTAAATGGAAATTAGAGGGAAGAGGGAAACCAGGATATCTTGTAGGTTATGATGAGAGCACAAAAGGATACCGAGTGTATGACTTGAAAAAGAGAGATATAATTTTGGTAAAACACATAGTGGTGATGAATGAAGAGAAGTCCATTGATCCATTCAAATATAATAAAGAAGTCAAAATCAGATTTGAAACGGATCAGTTTTCTGACTTTGACTTTGAAAATGAAGAGAAGGAAGAGGGAGAAAAAGAAAAATCTGCAGATCTACCAAAGGAGAAAGAGGAAAGGACAACATCCGAGGCAACGCCACAATACGAAGTGGAAACCGATGAGGAACTTGATGAGACACCGCAATTGGAAGATAGGGAAGCTGAAAATTTCCCAAAACGAAACCCAAGAATGCCTTCCATACCAGCGTCCGATTTTGAAGGGGGAAGAAGAAGTAGTAAACGACTTCAAGAAAGACAAGTAAATAACCAACTCACAAAGATGTCTCACCCAGATGAACCTCAAACATACTTAGAGGCCATAAACACTCCAGAAAGTAACCGGTGGATCACAGCTATAAATGAAGAAATGGCCTCTATCATGGAAGCCAATACATGGGAGTTGGTAGATTGTCCACCGGACCGAAAACCGATCGGATGTAAGTGGGTGTTTAAACTTAAATTAAACCCGGATAATACCATTGAGAGGTACAAAGCTAGGTTAGTTGCAAAAGATTATACACAGAAAGAGGGGATAGACTACGAAGAAACCTTTGCACCTGTAGTCAGATTTCCTTCTGTTAGAATCCTTTTAAGTATAGCCGCAACGGAGGATATGGAAATCCACCAGATGGATATTAAAACTGCCTTTTTGCACGGAGAGTTGGAAGAAGAAATTTACATGAGGCAACCGGAAGGATTCGTGGAAAGTGGGGAAGAAAACAAAGTTTGCAAACTGATAAAATCACTCTATGGGCTTAAGCAAGCCCCGCGACAGTGGAATATAAAGCTCGACGAATTTCTGACCGGTTTGGGGTATATCAGAATTAGTTCAGATCACTCTATATATTTATTTGAGGATGAGAATGGAGTGATATTTATTGCTATTTATGTGGATGATTTGTTGGTCTTAAGCAAGTCCTTAGATAAAATTAACAAACTAAAACGGGATCTTAGAAGCAGTTTTGATATGAAAGATCTTGGCGAAGCAAAGTACATTTTGGGAATTCAGATGGAGAGAGATAGAGGGAATAGAATTATAAGACTCACTCAAAAAGAAGCAATTGGTAATATGCTAGAAAAATTTCAAATGGAGAAAGCAAACGGATGTACTACTCCCATGGATTTGAAGAAAGTGAGTGAGGGGAGTGAAGAGGGAGGAATATTCATCATTAATGATGAGATGGACGAGATAGAAAGAAAATTTATGGAAAATATCCCTTATCGGCAGATTGTAGGCAGTTTAATTTATTTTATGAACTGTACCCGTCCGGATATAGCTGCAGCTGTAGGTGTCCTTAGTATAAATCTAAATGAACCAAGAAAGAGAGATTGGGAGGCTGCCAAAAGGGTGATGAGGTATCTGGTGGGGACAAGGGAATTATGGTTGCATTTGGGAGGGGAGCACACTGACATCACCACTTGGAGTGATGCCAGTTATGGAGATGTGCCTTTAAGGAGGTGTACGACTGGATATGTGTTGCAAATTGGATCCGGTGCATGTTGTTGGAGTAGCAAGCAACAAAAAGTAGTTGCTCAGTCCACTATGGAGGCTGAATACATGGCTTCCTTTGCTGCCACCAAAGAATTAATGTGGGTTAAATCCCTTCTTGAAGAACTTGGGTTCATGAAGTCTGGAACTCAAAATGTTTTTTGTGATAATCAAGCTGCTATCTCTATTGCAGCTAATCCGAAACATCACTTCAAAGCTAAGCATATGGATATTAGACTAAGCTTTGTCAGAGAGAAGGTAGAAAATAAAATTATTAAACTGGTTCATAAAACTGATAGAGAAATGATTGCAGACATGATGACAAAAGCAGTGCCTTCCCCTAAGTTGATTTATTGCAGAGAAAACTGTGGATTAAAATTGAAAAGTGACTAAGAATTAAGGGGAGTGTTGAAAAGAGGTAATTAATAGTTCACTTCCCTATTTTAGTTTTGTTTTAAAGAAAGAGAGTGAGGATCAAAGGCGCGCCATGGCTGCCGCCATATTTAGAAAGTGGCAGTTTTTGCAGATAAGGGTATTTTGGATAAAATGATGCCAAGGTCTAGATTTGAACCTGTGACCTCTAGACTCTTTATAGCCTAACGCCTTAAACCATTAAGGCGTTACGAAACGATACACGTGAAGGGTTTCATAAATATATAAACATTAACGAAACAGCTAATTAACAGCAGACTAACCAAAATGAGCAATTTCTGCATGTACGCGAATCTGAACCGTGTAAAATATGTTTTGATCGGACGGCCGACATTAAAGCCGCCACGCAAAGTGAGCTTTTCGGCGGCATACGGATATAGCGTCACGCGGTGCCACGTGGCGCCACATTATTTGATACCGGAGAAAATGGGAGGAGGAACCATGGCTTCCGATATGACAGGTGTCACCTTTTAGACCTTGTCGTACAATAGTTGTACAATAAGTACATCGCCCATTGTACCTTCTTGTACTTTATAGTGTTCCTATTGGACTAGGGTTTAATAGTAGGTAGTCGTGAGTAGGCAGACCGAGACTTAGTAATATTTAGGTACCTCTCTCTCTAAGAGAGCTTGTAACTATAAAGGTCATCTTTGACCAGCCATAACTTACTGCTCGGGTGAGCAAATTCAGTGATTCTTTTTGCGTTTGACTCAGGGGAGTCTTGTCCTCACAAAGGTGAGAGTGGTCAGAATATTTGTGTGCCTGGGCGGCGCTTATTCAGCGGGAAAGTAGAAGGGGCAAATATTATCCTAGAGGCTTTACATAGGCTGCTCATTTTGTGGGTCAATGGAGACCACAGAGTTTCAGTTTCCCTCTGTTCGGATACTTCTCAGAATGGCGGCAGCAAAAGACATGGAAGTGCATCAAATGGACATGAAGACGACCTTCTTACATGGAGAGTTTGAAGAGGAGATTTTTATTCGACAACCCAAAGGATTTGTGGAGCAAGGGGAGGAGAGCAAGGTATGCCGAATGATCAAATCTTTGTATAGGATGAAACAAGCGCTCCGGCAATGGAATAATAAGCTCGATGAGTTTCTTACAGGTTTGGGATATATTTGGATCAGCTAAGATGACTCAATTTATTTGTTTGAAGATGAGGAAGGAATTATTTTTATTGCAATTTATGTTGATGATTGGCTTGTTTTAAGTAAGTCTATAGATAAAATAAACAAGTTGAACTGATATAAAAGGAAGATTTGAGATGAAGTATATTGGAGAAGCAAGATTATAATTTGGGAATTTAGGTAGAGAGAGACAACGATAGAAACATAATAAGATAAACACAAAAGCATGCCATTGGAAACATGTTAGAAAGATGCCAAATGGACAAGGCTAATAGTTGTACCACTCCAATAGAACTATAAAAGGGAATTGAGGGGAGTGTGGAAGAGGGAGTTATATTCTTGGATGATGAGTTAGGTCATGAAGAGAAAAGATTTATGTGGACCATCCATTATAAAAAATTATTGGGCAGCCTAATATATTTCATGAATTGTAACTGTCTGGAAAAAGCCGCAGCTATAGGAGTACTCAGTAGGAGTCTGAATGCTCCCACTAAAAAAGATTGGGAGGCCGCTAAGAGAGTCCTTAGATATCTCATAGGGACTAGAGATCTATGGTTGACTTTGGGTAGGAACAATACTGACATCACCAATTAGAGTGATGACAGCTATGGGGATGCTCCTATGAGGAGATGCAAGTCTGGGTATGTATTGTATGTGGGTGATGGGGCTTGCTATTGGAGCAGCAAGCAACAAAAGGTCATTGCTCAGTCTACCATGGAGGCTGAGTACATGGCCTTTTGCTATGCTGTAAAAGAATTAATGTGGGTCAAGTCCTTTTTTGGTGAACTTCGTCATCCTAAGAGTGGTGTTCAGAAAGTGTTTTGTGATAATCAGGCAGCTATAGTCATTTCTGCCAATCCTAAACACCATTTTAAAGCAAAACATATGGACATTAGACTTAGCTTCGTTAGAGAAAAGGTAGAAGACAGAATAATCAATTTAGAATATAAACCGGATAGTGAAATGGTAGTAGATATAATGACCAAACCTGTGCCTTCCCTAAGCTAATTTTCTGTAGGGAGAAGTGTGCTCTGAAATTAAAAGGTGACTAGAAAATAAGGGATGTGTAAAAATTAATGGTTCTTTTAGTATTTTCTAGGTCTAAAATTAAATGTAGAAAAGAAGCCGAGACAGTCTGCCTCTAGCTCCTCTCTTCAGCTCCAGCACTAGTCGTCTAACTCCTCTCTTCAGCTCCAGCACTAGTCGCAGTCATTGAAAGTTGAAGAGGGAGATAGAGCCATGGCTACTTGTGCTATCGAGAGAGAGAGAAGGTTGAAGAGGGAGATAGAGCCATGGTTGCTTGTGTTATCCCGGGAAATACAGTCAGATGTTTTAGTAGATTTACTAAAAGGGTACTTGATAAACCTAGGATTTGATCCTGGTACCTACTGTCTGTCAAGCTAGCCGGTAGCGGTTAGCTTTATCCTACAAGTCTAGGATCGAAACAGAGACATATAGGTTTTGAGTTAGGCGTGAACTAATTCATTTAACGATAACTATAGACGTCGTGCATGGATACAGTTTTTTAAAGTACAGAGTAGGGTACGGTTTCGAAACTGATACCGCACATTTTGTTTTGACAGCGAAAACAAATATCGCGGAACGATTTATAACGGCTATGATTAAAACCCGATAACAATCGGACTACCGCAAAAGATGTCGAGATCGCGGAATAGGATTTTGGCGGTTTTTGGTCATCACCACATCAATTGACACGTGGCTCGCCCACATTAGATTACATCATCTCCAAGGATTACAAGAACGAATCCAGATTTGACATGTGTAGACTAGGTCATGTCGTACAATGGTCGTACATAAAGTACACCGGCACCTGTACCTTTCACTACAACACTGTATTCTGATTTGTGTCGTACTTCAATAGATAGAGTTTTAGAGAGATATAGGACCTAGGAAAATTTGGTAGATAGGACCCTCTCTCCAAGATAGCTTCAATACAAAAGGTCAACTTTGACCCTCCATAACTTACTGCTCAGGGGAGAAAATTCAGATATTTTTTTTGCTATTAACTCAGGGGAGTCTTGCCTTCACAAGGGTGAAGATGGTGTGAGTTTTTGTCTGCTAAAGTGGCATTTATTTTTGCCAAATCACAAAGGGGTCATGGTTATCCTAGAGGCTTTGTGTGAGGTGCCTACTCTGAGGACCTATGGAGGTCTCAGAGTTGCAACGGCTCCCTTAAGTAACCCTCCCGTGTAATAAATATTTTCATGATCAGATACGTCAGGGAATTTCTCCAAATATTTTGTTATCGAAAACAACCAATCATTGAGATTCTTATTCTGGGCATGGTCAAACTCATCGAGAAATCGTAACCCAGACCTCTGCAAATCTCTCTGCGTGCTTCCGTGTGTTCGATCACCAAAACAAGATTACAAGGTTGCGACGGTGTGACTCAAGTGAGCGTTTTGCAATCTGACATTCTCTAATTTTCGAAGTACTCGCTCTAACATATCAGTTGTGGACACGCCATGACCTTCCATGCTGTCAGGTCACGAGGGGGAGCTCCGATACCAATATAAAAGGGGCAACTCTAGACACCACGTCCACAATGCACAACAAAATATTCCCATAGATTCACTCGTACCAACAGCAAGGTCACACAGTGTACACAAGGGCGAGTTTGAGCTTTATTTATCAAAAGGAAAGAAATTACAAGATTGAATGCTCGTTGTTTGAAGTTTATTTGCAAAAGAGTCCCATTTCACTAAGTCTTATGAACTATTTAAACTTACTCGCCGTTAGTCAACCTGGTACTACAGTTGTACAACTATGTACACAAATACAATCTCAATGAATCACATAAAAGTTCTAGAACAATACCGTTCACTCCAGAGCTTGTTGCATTGCGATATTGTTATACTACGTTGCTATGTTGTTATACTACGTTGCTATGTTGTTATACTACTTTGCTATGCTGTTATGTTACGCTAGTCTGACATCGCATCTGCACTACCACCTCCCTGACTCTATCTTCCTGACTGCTTGAGGCAGCCATGGCTCTCTTTGATTCTGCATTTACTACGACAAGTGTGAAAAACAAAAAACCTTCAGAGACAGACTAACAAAAGACAGAAAATAGAAAATACCTTTTTCATCATAGAAAGGCAAAAAAGGGAGAGAGGGCGGGTAGACAAGAGTGAGGGATAGAGGTTGGAAGCAAGAGGGAAAAATAATGAAACATTAAAAAAGTTTTTTTGATGGTGTTAAAATAAAATGAGATATATTATAGTAAAGTAAGTTAAACAATAGATAAAATGTTGAAAAAAAAATGTTTCATCTCCATAGTGTGTAATTTTATGTATTATTTTTGGTCTTGAATCAGTTTCAAAAAGAATGATATTTTCGAATACACTTTTAATAAACATTTTGGGCCAAAACTTGCAAAATTGCAAATGACACCCTTGATGTGCGGAATGAAAATAAATTGACAAATCAGATAATAACGATTCCCTCCTAACACACTAAAAATGATATTTGATTGTATGACCAATGAACGGTCGATGGGAGCCCTTTGAATTTCATTAAATGAGAAGCAATTTGCTTGTGTTTCTATTTTGGCTTGTATAGCAAACTAACGAGTCAGCTTGATTTGAGTTTTAGGGTTTTTGTGGCTTGTTCAAGTTTTGGGACAAGGTTCAAGTTTACGGAGCCGATTTAAGATTTTTTATACCGTAAAAATAAATAATAATAAAGAATAATCATAATAATAATTATAATGATAAATAATAATAATAAATAATCATAAAAATCCCTTATCATCATCATCATCATGTGGTTGTGCGACCATGAGTTGTCATCATTATCGTTATTCATCATCGTCATGCAATATCCTCATGCATCATCATTTTGCATCATTGTCGTGCATCATTCTTATGTATTCTCATGCATCTTCATGCATCATCGTGCGTCATCTTACGCTATCGTTCATCATCATGGTTTTGTTGGTTTTAGTAGGGAATTCAAGTTTTGGTTAAAATTTAGGTTTAGGGGCCGAGTTTAGGGTTTTCATACCCTAATAATTATAAAAATAATAATAATAATAATAAATCATAATAATCATAATAATAATAGCAATTAAAAAATAAAAATATTTTATAGTCATAAAAAACTCTCATCGTCATTGTTCATCATCATCATCAACATGTTCTGTGGTCATGAGCTGTCATCCTGATCGTTATGCATCATCGTCGTGTAGTATCATCATGCACCATCAACTTGCATTATCATCATGCATCATTCTTATGCATCATTCTCATGTATCCTCATATATCTTCATGTATCATTTTGTGTCATCTTGCGTTATCCTTCATCGTCTCATGTTTAGGCTAAGATTTAAGTTGAATGAGCTGGTTTAAGGCTCATTAAGCCCTAATAGTAAATAGGAATAATAACAACAACAATAATAAATAATGATAAAAAATAAATATAAAATAATAAGAAAAAATCATAATGATGAATAATAATAATAATTAAAAAAAAAAAAAAATCATCACCATCATCTTCATCATCATCAACAACAACACCATCATTTATTATCATCATGTGGTCTTGACTGATCGTATATTCATTGTTGACATTCAAAATCTTTAGTTCAGTAAATAGAGCTATGAAAGGAGATTGAGGACTTATAATTTTTTTTGTCTAGGTCAGATGTAATACTTACCTTTGATAGTGTGATTGTAGCAGTTACACAGTAGAGTGTACTGTGTACTGTACTTCTGCAGGGACACGCGTCAACAGTTGAAGATGATGTAGGTATTCTGGAGTGGCGACCGACACCCACATACGCGTGTCACAAATGATACGGGTCGGTTCAATGAATCGCAAGGACGAAATGTAAGCCGATTATCCGAGAGAGAATTGTGAAAGATCGAAATTAGGTCGTCGATACGAAGCAATTCAAAGAACACGATTAATCAGGGGAACACAATGACTAACTGCGTCGTACGCACTCAGGATCTTCATACCACTGATCAACAATTATCTTGACTTTTGTGATTAATGTTGACAAAGCATCGACAACATTAATTTTACGGACGTTATTTGTAAATATTTGAAAAAAAATTGGTTGGAGTTTATTGCTTTAAAAATTAATGTTACATTGTTTTTTTAGCGGTAGGTAGTAATTAGGGTTTTGGAAGTACTTAGAGTACTGTGACGTACATGTAGGATACTTTGTCGTAGGTAAGGATGGTACTATAGTAAAGTTACCTAAATTAGTATTGACCAGTAGATACTCACTGTAAATAAATAATTTAGGACTTAGCCAAAATTGTATCATCTAGTTTTGGGAATATGACCAGTAAATACTCACTGTGACTAAATAATTTAAAACTTAGCCAAATTTGTATCATCCACTTTTGGGAATATGATAATTTGTGGACAATTTTTCAGAAACTTTCAAGCTTTATATCTTATGGTTTACTTGTTCATTTGAGATTCAATTTTGGGAATTGTTAGTGAAACTCAGAGACCTCCATAAGTCCTCAGAGTGGACAGCTTCCAAGAAGCCTCTAGGATAACCCTGAACCCTTTGTGTTTCAGCAAGAATAAGTGCCACTCTGGCAAACAAATACTCTAACCACCTTCACCCTTCTGAAGGCAAGACTCCCCTGAGTCGATAACAAAAAGAATCTCTGAATTTGCTCCCCGAGCAGGAAGTTATGGAGGGTCAAAGTTGACCTTTTGTACAGAAGCTCTCTGGGAGAGAGGGTCCTATCTCCTAATTTTTCATAGTATTATCTCTCTCACAAACTCTATCTACTGATGTACGACCCCAATCATATTACACTTCCGTACATAAAAGTACAGCTGCCAGTATACTTTCTGTACGGAAACTGTACGACATGGCCTAAAAGTTGACACATGTCATATCCAGGTTTGGTCCCCTAATCCCCAGGGATGCCGCGATCCAACATAATTTTGCCACGTGTCATTTGATATGGCGATGACCACAAACCGTCGAGTTTCTCTTCCGCGATCTCGGTTTTTTTCCGGCCGTCCGATTGAATGCGGATTTCAATCGTAGCCGTCATAAATACTTGCGCGGTATTTGTTACGTTAAAGAAAAAAATGCGCGATACTCGTTATCCATCCAAACGGTAATCCATACTTTTACATAACTGGATCTTTGAATCCCGTAAACATTTGGAGTTAAATGAATTATCCTACATAATAATATTTAAATAAATATCAAACCATATACTAGATAACATTAGTCTTAGACTTGATGGTTAGGACTGCCGCCTGCTAGCTATCTATAAATCCGCAGGTACCAGGATCAAATCCTGGTTCCAACATCCATTATTTTAGTAAATAAACTACTTATCGGTAAATAAGCTAATCTATTTCTCGTAAACTTGTGGATAGCCAAGGTAGCCATGGCTTTAGCTTCCACTCTAACTTCCCAGCGAGTGCGACAAGTGTGGGAGTTCGAGAGAGAAGTTATAGATAAACTGCCCCGGCTTCTTTCTGTATTTTAATTAAGACCTAGAAAATACTTAAAAATGAACCATCAATTTCTACACTCCCCTTATTTTCTAGTCAATCTTTAATTTCAGACCACACTTCTCCCTGCAGAAAATTAGCTTAGGGGAAGGCACAGGTTTGGTCATCATATCTGCTACCATCTCACTATCTGGTCGGTACTCTAAACTGATTATTTTGTTTTCTACTTTCTCTCTAACAAAGCTGAGTCTGATGTCCATGTGTTTGGCTTTAAAATGATGTTTTCTAAGACACCTCACTCAAGATTTGGGAACCCCCAATCTTCACATTTACAAGGCCGAGGAAATGTGGGTGAGCTTGGTGGAAATCTATAGTTGGCGAAAAAAAAGTAAGGGAAGTATACTTACAAAGGGAGAAAGATGTTAGCCTATTGTAATGATCTCTCTTGTTTGTATATCGAGATCGAGAGTACAGGGTGGACTGGTACAATGAAGATGAAAGTTAACACTCTCATGATGAAGTTACCCAACAAATATGAAAATATAGTGTACCAAGTACAGGAAATGACTCACAATTTATCAAAGTGGAACAGAGTGGTCCGGATGATACTTGTGCAGGAGAACACAATTGAGATCAAAGGAGGGGGAAAGAGCATCGACGCTCTAGCTGTAGGAGGAAACCGGTATGGGAAGGATCGGAAGAAACCGTACAAAGGAGAGAGAGATCAGTCTAGAGGACCGAGGCCCCGAAAGGGTATTTGTCACTTTTGCAAAAAGTTGGGACCCTTATAGCGGATTGTGTCAAGCTGTCAGAGCTAAGGCTCCAAGAGAACCGTGGAGGGGGTTCTTTCGGAGGGAAGAAGAAGGCACTTGTGGTCACAAAAGTGAAAGGAAAGACAGATGAGGAGTCCTCTAAGGATGAGGATGGGGAGCTTCTTCTTGACGCGAGTGTAGAGGAGAAGGAGATCCCTTGGAAACAGAAGTGTGCTCTCAGAGCAATTCGGGAAGCTCCACAAGAAGGATGGATCATCAACTCAGGTGCATCAATGCATATGTGACGTGATAAGCACCTTTTTACTAAGGTAAGAAAGATCCCTACTGTAGAGATAGAGTATGGGGATGGGAGAGTGGTTAATACAAATCTAGTGGGGTCAGTAGACCTAAAAGACTTAGTGGAGGGTAAGACTTCTATACTCGCCTTCTCAGATGTACTCTACATTCCTCAACTGAGTAAAAAAATTATCTCCGTTTGTGTTAGATGAAAAAGAGTTTGATACCTTCACTACAAAGGGAGTCTTTACAGCTAGGTATGGGAATGAAGTCTACTTCACGGCATATAAGGTAGCGAACGAATGTTTGGGCTTAGCCTGAGTAATAAAAAGAAGAATGCTTACTATGTTGGTGTTCCAAAGTTGATGATTTAGCATAAGCAGTTGGGGTATGTGCATTTTGATAGGCTGAGGGAAATGAATAAGCTTGGTATAGTAGAAGGCATTCAGTTTGGGGATAATGAAACTGTGGATGATTGTAGTGGATGTGCTCAAGGTAAGGCTCACATACTTTCTTTTCCCAAAGCCGCCTCATATAGGGGTGAGAAAGTACTAGATTTGGTCCACACACATATCTAGGGACTTGCCTGAGTACCTTCGGCCGGAGGGAAAAGGCTTATATTGACAATAACCGATGACAGGTCTAGATACTCTACAGTCTACTTCCTAAAAACAATGTCTTAAACACCTACTTACTCCAAAGAATATAAAGCCTAGAGTGAGAAGTTGCATGGAACCCCCGTTAAGAGAATAGGGAGTGATAATAGGGGAGAATATACCTCCAACCAGTTTGAGATATACTTGAGAGATGAGGGAGTTCAGCACCAAAAAACTAGACCATATAACGCGAAACAAAATGGGGTAGCTGAGAGGTTGAACCGAACAATAAGAGATTGTGTATGCAGTATGTTGGCCGAAAAGAAAATAGGAAAGAGATTTTGGGCAGAAGCAATGAAGTATGCCAACTACATTAAGAATAGAGTCCTAACCTCAGCTGTAAAAGGAATGACACCTTATTAGAGATGGGTTGGAAGGAAACCAAATATCTCTCACCTTAAAGTATTCACTAGCTAAGTTTACAGTCTTGACACGGATAGGTAAAAGTGGAAACTAGATGCTAAGGGAAAACCTGGATACTTTGTAGGATATAATGAGGATGTCAATTGATACAGTCTATGACTTAGCAAAGAAAGATATCATTTTGGTAAAAAAACTTAGTTGTCATTGATGAAGGGAAGTCATTTGACCCCTTAAAATATCAAAGAAGATAAAAATCAGATTTGAGTCCGAAAGTGAGGAGAACTCAGTCGTTCCTGAAAGGGACATTAGTGAAACAGTGATTGCAGATTTAGGGGAGATGCAAAATACAGGAGATCTTACAAAAACCTCACATATTACTATGGAATTCGAGGAGACAGAAGACGAGGATCAAGGGACCGGCTTCCATGGATGGGGGAGCCAATGAGACGGTAAGGAGAAATCCAAGACTTCCTTCCATTCCAGCTTCGGAGTTTGAGGGAGGGAGAAAAAACAGCAAAAGGATACAAGAGAAACAGACCGCTCATAGGGTAACTAAGCTATCTCACCTAGATGAGTCTCAGTCTTACTCGGAGGCAGTGAACAGTCTGGAGAAAGATAGATGGATTAGGGCCATAAATGATGAAATGGCCTCCATCATGGAAGCAAGTACTTTGGAACAAGCGGACTGTCCTCCGGACAGAAAAACCGATTAACTCTAAATGGGTGTTTAAACTAAAACTGAACCCAGATAATACCATTGAAAGATATAGGGCTCGGTTGGTAGCAAAGGGGTTCACCTAAAAGGAGGGGGTTGACTATGAGGAGAACTTTGCTCTAGTTGTTCGGTTCCCATCAATAAGGATTCTCCTCGGTCTAGCAGCACCAGAACACATGAAAATACACCAGATGGATAATAAGACAGCCTTTCTCAATGGTGGATTAGAGGAAGAAATTTGTATACGGCAACAAGAGGGGTTTGTGGAGGAAGGAGAAGAGAGCAAAGTCAGCAGGCTTATAAAGTCTTTATATGGACTGTAGCAGGCTCCGCGACAGTGGAATAAGAAACTAGATGAGTTTCTCACCGATCTAGGATATATCCGGATCAGCTCTGACCATTCTATCTATATGTTTGAAGATGAGAATGGTGTCATTTTAATTGCAATTTATCTGGATGATCTGTTGGTGTTAAGTAAGGCTTTGGAAAAGATCAATAAATTAAAGAAAGATCTTAGAAGCAGATTTGACAAGAAGGATTTAGGGGAGGAAAGATATATTTTGGGAATCCAAATGGAGAGAGAGATAGAGGGAAAAGGATCATTAGACTTACCAAGAAAGAAGCAATAGGTAATATGCTTGAAAAATTCCAGATGGAAAAGGCAAACACTTGTACCACTCCTATGAACTTGAAGAAAGTAAGTGATGGAACAGGGGTATATGAAGGAGGGAGTGCATGAAGTCTTTTGTGATAATCAGGTTGCCATTGCAATTGCGGCCAATCCAAAACATCATTTCAAAGCTAAGCAAATGGACATAAATTTGAGCTTCGTGAAAGAAAAAGTTTAAAATAAAATAGTGAATCTTGTGTATAGGTCTGATGAAAAGATGGTGGCTGACACGATGACCAAACTTGTGCCCCTTCCCAAGCTAAAATACTGTAGGGAATAATGTGGATTAAAAAAAAAGGTAAAATTAGACTAGAAAATAAGGGGAGTGTTAAAAATCACTAGATTTATAGAGTATTTTCTAGGTCTGAATTGTTTGGTAGAAAAAGAAAAGAAAAGCGCAAGCACCCTTCCTCCACCCCTTTCCTCTATCCCCCAAACTTATTGTAGTCAGTGAAGGAGAGAGAGAGTAGTGGAGCCATGGCTGCCTCAGCTCCATAGGTAGTACTAGAGAGTGACATAAGTCACTCTAAACAAAAGGTTGAATCCAATAGGATTCGAACCTCCGACCGGCAGGGCGAGGCGTAGCCGTTAGCTCTAACCGCTTTGTCGTAGGAGTTCGTTGAAATACCTAAGGTGTACTAAATACTTAAATCTTACTATAATCCTTAATCCGATTATCGGAATTACGAATGAGAGGACATAAAACTAGTTAATATATAGTGCGAACGAGATCCCGCACGAAACAAATTAATCGGACATTTATTTCAACGGCTAAAATTAAATGTCGGATTTAGTTCAATGGGCAACATCACTGCCGCGATCCCGAAATGGTCACTTTGGCGTTTTTCGGACGTAGCATGACCAGCGCCACGTGGAGAGATAACATTTGGTCGCGAGATTTTCTAAGAATCATATAGACGAGTAAAATGTGCACACGTGTCACCTAAAAAGCCTTGTCGTTCACAAGCTGCACATAAATGACATCGGCCGTAGTACCTTTCTGTACTATACAGTGATTTAATTGATTCGTACTGCAATAGATCGAGGTTGTGAGAGGGAATTAAGACTTAGCATATTTTGGTAGACACTTTGTTTGAATTTTGAGAGTTTGTATAAATTGGCATCTTTGCCACCTCATAACTAATCAGCTAGTTAGACATTTTCAGTGATTCTTGTTGCTACGAACTCTAAGGAATCCAGAAACACAAGGATGCAATCAGATTGTCAATTTGTTTGCTTGGGCAGCAATGATTGTGGCTGAAAGTGGGTTAGTTCAAAACTATCTAGAGGCTTCCTAAATTTTGTAGTCCAATGGAGGACAAAGAATTGGAATGGACTGAAAGAAACCAGATATCTCTCACCTTAAAGTATTCAGTAGCTTAGTTTACAGTCTTGACACGGATAGGAAAAACTGGAAACTAGATGCTAAAGGAAAACCTTGATACTTTGTATGATATGATGAGGATATAAAGGGATATAAAGTCTATGACTTAGGAAAGAAAGATATCATTCTGATCATCTCTGACCATTCTATCAATATATTTGATGATGAGAATAGTGTGATTTTTATTGCAATTTATGTGGATGATATGTTGGTGTTAAGTAAGTCTTTGGAAAAGATGAATAAGTTAAAGAAATATCTTAGAAGCAGATTTGACATGAAGGATTTAGGGGAAGCAAGATATATTTTGGGAATTCAAATGGGGAGAGATAGGGGGGAAATGATCATTAAACTTACTTGGAAAAAAGCAATAGATAATATGCTTGAGAAATTCCAGATAGAAAAGGCAAACAGATATACCACTCCCATGAACTTGATGAAAGTAAGTGATGGAAGTGTAGAAGGAGGAGTGATAATCTTAGATGATCAAATTAGTCCAAAAGAGTGAGAATTTATAAAGTCTATCCCCTACAGGCAGATTGTAAGAAGTCTAATATACTTTATGAACTTTACCATGTCGGACATAACGGAAGCAATTGGAGTACTCAATTAAAGTCTTAATGATCCTAAGAAGAGAGATTGGGAGGCAGCCAAGAGAGTCATGAGATATCTGGTGGGAACCACAAATTATGGTTGCATTTCGGAGGGGAGCACACTGACATCACTACTTGCAGTGATGCCATTTATGAGGATGCACCTATGAGAAGATGCACTTCTAGGTATGTGTTGTATGTAGAGAAAGGTGCTTGCTGTTGGAGCAGTGAGCAACAAAAGGTGGTTGCTCAGTCTACTTTGGAGGCTGAGTATATGGCCTCTTGTTCTGCTGTGAAAGAGTTGATGTGGGTCAAGTCCTTGTTGCAAGAACTGAGGTATATGAAAGAGGGAGTGCATGAAGTATTTTGTGATAATCAGGCTGACATTGCAATTGTAACCAATCCAAAACATCATTTCAAAGCTAAGCATATGGATATAAGATTGATTTTCGTGAGGGAAAAAGTTGAAAATAAAATTGTGAATCTTGTGTATAGATCTGATGAAGAAATGGTGGCTGACATGATGACCAAACTTCTGCCCTCTCCGAAGCTAAAATATTTTAGTGAAAAATGTGGATTAAAAGAGAAGTTAAAATTAGACTATAAACTAAGAGGAGTGTTGGAATCACTAGATTTATGGAGTATTTTCTAAATCTAAATAGCTTGTTAGAAAAAGCGTAGGCAGTGTGCCTCCACCTCTCCCCTCTATCCCCCATACTTGTTGTAGTCAGTGAACGAGAGAGGGGGTGGTGAAGCCATGGCTGTCTCAGCTCCATAGAAAGGACTAAATAGTGATATAAGTCACTCTCAACAAAAGGTTGAGTCCGTTAGGATTTGAACCAGCAACCGGCAGAGCGTGGCGTAGCCGTCTGCCCTAACTGGTCGCTCGTAAGAGTTCGTTAAATGACTTAAGGTTTGATATTTATTTAAGCACTGTTTAAAAGATCTAGTCTGATTAACAGAACTACGGATAGCAAACATAGAGATCATGTAAAATACAATACGAACACATCACGCACGAAACAAATGAATCAGATATTTGTTTCAACGGTTGACATGAAAAACCGATTTAGATTTGATGGCCCAGACCAACGTCGAGATCCCGGAATGACCAATTTGGCGAGTTTGTGGCGTTGCATGACTTGACACCATGTGGCTGGATAATATTGGGACGTGGAAATCCCGGGGAGCATAAGGAGGAATCGTATGGAGATAGGCGTCCACTCAATGGCGTTGTCGTACACAGGTCGTACAGAAAGTACATTGGTCGTACTACCTTTCTGTGCTTTTTAGTCGTGTGATTGGTTCGTACGCCAGTAGATATGGGTTGTGAGAGGGGTTTAGGACTTAGGAAAATCTGGTAGGTAGCCACCTCTCTCTTAGAGAGTTTGTATAAAATTGGCATTTTTGCCGCCCCCTAACTTATCGGCTCGTTGGCCGTTTTCAGTGATTATTTTTGCTACAGACTCAAAGGAGTCCCGACTGCACAAGGGTGCACTCAGATTGTCAATTTGTCTGCTTGGGCAGTAGTGGTTGTGGGTAAAAGTGGGTTAGTTAAAAACTACCTAGAGGATTTTTGAATTCTGTTGTCCAATGGAGGATACATAATTGCAAGCTCTGGGCAAGATGGGATATCGTCCAAATAAGATGAAGTAAGGGCTATAGGAGTGGAGGGAAGCTTGCCGGCTGAACTTGTATCCCATGGCAATCCAAGGCACCCTTCTATTCCACTCCCCCTTATCTTCTTCGGCGGCATATTTTTGTAGTGACCGCTTCACTGTCTGTATGCACCTTTCGCCCAAACCGTCGGCTTGTGGGTGGTCACGACTGGTTAGCCGATGGTCGATTAGGCATTTCTCCAAAAGGTTAGAAAATTCTCCAGCAAATTCGGAGCCTTGGTTGGTCAAAACCTTTGCAGGCGCCCCAAATTGTGACAACACCCTCTACAAAAAGGCATATGCAATTGACTTAGACTCCTTTCGAGGCAAAACCGCCAACTCTGTCCATTTTGAAAAAAATTCAATCATGACCGCACGAAGCGGTTCTCCCGACTACTGGTCGAAAGAGGCCCCAAAAGATATAGAGTCCAACGATAAAACATCCCCCGGATAGGAAGAGAATGAAGCTCCGTTCCGCCTTTTATGTCAAAAGTTGCTTTTACTCGATCGTAGGAAGTGCAAGTCTGTACAATTCGGTTGATTTGGGTACGCAACCCGCGCCACCAATAAGATCTTGTGACCAGAGAAGTGGTCCATTTCTGCCCAAAGTGTCCGCATTGCTGATGGAGACGGGTGATCAAAGTTTCTCGATCTGTTAGGGGAGGAACCACTTTCCTCGTTCCATCCGCCCATTTTCGGAGGATAACACCTCGGTCCCAGTCATACGCCTCTGATTCTTCGCGTGCCCGTCTTCTCTCTTGTGGTGGTCCTGGTTCTGGGTCTTGGCTATTTGCTACACCTATTTTGTCCACTCTTCGATTCTCACCTGCTCAATTCACCACCACCCTCCGGTTTTGCTGAGGCCTCCCCCAACCTCCTTTACTTGGCTCTCTAGTTTGCGCTTGTGGTCGTGTCTTGAGGCTTGATGTGTCGATTTGCTTCGTTGCTCCCATGGGGGAGAATTGATCCAGGCGCACGACACTATTCGCGACGCTGTTGCGACTATCGCTTCAGAGGGGGGCTTTTCTATGCGTCGGGAGGTTTCTCCTATTTATCCCTCGCGCCGGATCTATGTTGTTATGCTCGATGGTGCTCGCCACATTTTTTGTGATATTGTTTTGGCCAACCCTACTTCGGCTACAATCGTTGGTCAGGCGGCTCGACATGTTGGGGTGGCGGCTCGTGATGTTGCTAAGGCGAACGAGAGTGATTATGCCTATCGAGATATTCCGATGGCGGTGAGATCTTTGGTTGTTTCGGTATTGCGTTGGACGAGTTTCTCCGTACTTGTGCTCGACATGCTTTGGAGGCTGAAGACTTGGGAGCCCTCCTCTTTTGGTCCTTACATCTTTTTATCGTCAGCGGTTATCTGTGGCTTTACAGCGAGTGCAGGCTTCGATTCTCCTTCGATGGACTACTGCGGTTATGGATCGTCCACGTTTTGCGCAACTCCCTCAACGTGCTCCCCGGGGTTGGGGGGACTTACGTGGTTGCTTTTTGTAGATATTTAATTGAGTTGGGGTTCTAGTTTTGGTTTAGTGAGTTGTCGTGCTTTTCATTTTGAGTTTGGGTGCTTTTCTTCTACTTGCCATTTTTATGTGTTCAAGTTGCTTTCTTTGTTTTTTATTGCCCTGCTTGTAATTTTTCAGTTTTGGCCATGCCACCCCTTTTGTACCCCCAGACTTAGATGGTTTACCATCGTGCTTTTTAATTTATCCTGTGAGGATTGATGTCCAATAATCCGTGAGGATTGATGTCCAATAATGTGAAACAGGTGTGAACTTAGTCTGACACGTACGGACCCTAGGGAAAGACCTATAGAGGTTGTTGGGATAAACTTGTAGAAACCACTAGGAGAGTATTTTAGAGACCATTGAAATAGTCCTTTAAGAGACCACTAGGAGTGTCTTGTAGAGAATATTGGGAGGGGCCATGGTACTAGGTGGAGTGACTCAATCACAAGTGGTATAACCTCACATAGAGTAGATGGAGCATCCATTGTCCTCCGAACCATTGTCCAATCTACGGTCAAGGAAGACTAACCAAAATGAATTTAGGGACTTACGAGGTCGCTTTTTGTAGATTTTTACTTATGATGGGGTTTAGTTGGGTCGTTTTGGTTTTCGCACTCTTTTTGGTCTTTTCTTCGATGTTTGTTGCTTCTTTGGGTGTCTTTGTTTTACCTGTCCTTGTATTTGTTGCTTTTGCCTTGCTTATCCTTTTTGTTTGCTTCCCTCCACATGTAGTTTTTCAATTTTAGCATTGCCGCCATTTTTTGTTCCCATGGACTCAGATGGTCTACCATTGAGATTTTTAGTATAGTCGGTTTTTTTTTTTTTAAATGAATGGATCCCTCTAGTTGAACTTGAGGACAAGGGAAGGAGGACTGTCTCAAAGGGAAGCGAGGATTTTCAAAGGGGCCATGAGATGGTCAACTGTCTTGTTAAGAGAGGTAGTATCTCTATGAAAATACCGACTTTATTTAAAATTCCGATGGTAATCCATCTAAGTCCATGGGAACAACAAGAGGCAACAATGCTAAAACTGAAAACTACATATGGAGGGTAGCAAACAAAAAGGATAAACATGGCAAAAGCAACGAACACACAAAATAAAGGACAGGTAAAACAAAGACACGCAAAGAAGCAACAAACACCTAAAAATAGACTTGTCAGAGTGCGAAAACCAAAATGACCCAACTAAACCCCAACATAACTAACAATCTACGAAAAGCAACCTCAAATCCTTAAAAGGACGACTACTCCAATAAACGAAGACCTTTCAGATGCTTTTTAATTTAATCTACATTGTTTTTTATTTTTTAGGGAAGCTTGCAATAGTTAAAACGACGTCAATCGCACATATCTTACTGACGGAGGTTTAAGAGGAGGAGATTTAAAAATCCTTTGCCTTGAGATAGGCAGATTAAAGAGGAGTACGGCCAATTTACTGCACCTCTCTCTAATAGTTTGGAGGAACTGTATCATCCACACTAATAAGCACCTAAGGATGTTGGTTTTTCAAGGATTTTGTGGTGTTTTAGGGTCACGTGTGGGATCTGAAACATCAATTTGTAAGACCACTCAACCGGTTGCATACCCGATAGAGATCAACTACAACGGTCTCATAACCTTCTAGAGTATACATCTTTGAATGTGATAAGTGCGAAAAGTACATCGTGTATCGTTATGTGTCACATTTTTTTTTCCAGCGTAAAACATCTTTTCTCCTTGCACAGTCGTCAGATTGTTAATCTGACCACAATCTGACGGTAATCTGACGGTTGCAGAAGCCTAAATCCTAGATTAAATGAGGAATCCCGTTGCTCATATGACAACATAGAGCTAACAAAGCCAAATTGGTTAAACCAAACACAAACCAATGAAAAGAAGCAATGACGTAAAAAATACACCAATAGAACGGATAAACACTCACACTAAGATCACAGATTTTTAGACATAAAATAGTGAATAGCAAAAGAGACGCTAAGAATGCCCGAGTGCCGGTCTTCCACCGAAAATAGAACGTGTGCATGGATAAAAAATGTTTAAGTGGATAAAAAAACATTAACACTAATAGCGATACACGGTGTAGTCTCAACTCTCGAATCTTACAATGTCCTTTCTTAGTATCGTTATCCCGAGACCGGAGAAACAAGAAACCCAAAAAAAGTACTGAAGAAGAATAAATGCTCAAGAGACGTCAACACCAACAAATTTTGTCTAAAACTAGGAATTGAATTCTCATAAATATCGACAATTATGACCGAATAAAAAGCATGAGACGCAACAAGCCTCTATCCAATGTTTGGAAATACATTTCCCAGATTTGTACTAACACAACATGTGTATACTATCTATTTTTACATTCCTAGAAAGTGGTGCAATTCCTCTTAACAACCGAGGTGAAAAGAAGATTGTCATTTTGAAATCACCGAAACAAAACATCTTAAAGAATACAAAACAAACAAACATCTTTTTTATTTGGTAGAGTGACAAGGGAGATTGACTTGTTCAATAGAAACAACCGTCCACAAAACGCAAAGCTAATGCATAGAAATCCTGTCATGTTTATTCCTTTGTTCTTCAACAATTGTTTGTTAAGCGAATAAATTTTCCATATTTATCTTTAAACCTTATTTGCTTACTTTAACATTTCAACGAACAATAGACACATTTCCTTTCAAAGAAATAGTGTAGAATACAAACATTTGCTTTGACCAAAATAGAGTACATTTGAAAGACAAGACCTCCATCGTAAACACTCTCCACACTAAAAAACAAAATACACACCCAATAATCCTAAAAAAACATATTTAAAAACACATTTACATTCTTGTTTCCAACCAAAGAGGAAAAAAGAGAAGGTTTTGCCTTCAACCGAAGGTCAAAATTGAAAAGCTTTATTTCCGTTGGTAGTCACCACACAAATTCTTTTTGGTCCTTTAGTGGAAGTACCATAAAGTTATATCCAAAAAGAAAGGAACCAAAAAAAGGGAAAGGGAAGAAAAAAAGACATCACAAATGTCTCTTGACAAATAAAGTACTGAAAAATCAAGAGCCCACCTACTTCCCGCCGATGTGACTGACGGTCTCGGTTCCATATTCTCAAACTGCCATAATTCCTTAATATCTTCTCGAGACCCTTTCTACTCTCTCACTCAAAACCCCAAACCCTAAATGGAAAAAAAAAATGCATGAACTATAAACAAATGTTTTGCCAGTTTTGAACCGAAACAACACCCTAACAAACTCAATTTCCTTCACACTTGATCAGTTTTCGTATCGTTATCGTTTTCGTATCATTGTTTTCGTATCGTTCAATTTTCGTTACGTTACTTTACGCTACGTTCCATTTCAATTTGTTTCGTATTCATTTCATATCATTTTGTTCCATATCCTAACCTGTCGTATTGCAACGTCATCAAATTTGGATACACAAAAGATCAAATCTCGAGTCGTACTTTTGGCACACATCCTCTTCTAAACAAAAATAGTTTCAACCTCTTTTCATTTATACCCATTTGACGAGGCGAAAAAACTCATCCAAGAAAGAGGGGCTCCCAACTCTCATTTCTATGCTTTTTCCAACAAACTAAATTTCTCTCCTTCCCTGAAATCCCATGACGGCTACTCCCCTCTACCTCCAAAAAATCTTCCAATACTCTCCTCTCCATCTCCTTCGATGGTTTTGGCGTTAACTACAATGAATATTAAACGCGAATCTTGGGAATCCGGTTAAAGAGAGGAAGTGATAAAAACCTTCCATTGAAGGCTTCAAATTCCCAAACCCTAAAAATGTCGTTCTCGGGAGTAAAGGGCTTTCTTCTCTTCCCTGAACCCTCTTGTACCTTTAATACCCTTTCGAACTCGTTCGTGGACCTATTACGAAACCCCTGTCTACACCAATTCACGAGCCGACGAGGCAAATCTAAGACCAGAAAGAGACAAAACTAGCTAACATATATATATATTATGCCACTGATTTATGGGAAAATGCCTCATAAACATTTTCTTCTTTCTAAAGCCTAGACTTCACCTTAAACAAGTACATCTACTATTTTTAAACCTCCTTGGCTAATAAAAATTCCAGAATCTTCCAGAAAACACACATACAAACAAAAAATGCCAAAATTCACAAGAAAGTTGGCAAACAAGGAACGTGCCTCATTGGAAAACGCTGGCGAATTCAGATTTTTCCTTCTTTCTTTCAGATTTTAAATTCTTCCCGAAATTCCAGGAGGAAGAAACTTTGCGTTAAAAGCTTGTTCAAGAAGATAGAGGGATCGTCTCCGTCCAAAATCCTCTTCCCCTTGTGGAGGAATTGGGAATTGCTGTGGCCGAGTCACAGAAATGAGGAGATCTCGAAAGGCAGCCTAGAATAGGGAAGGAGAGAGAGAGAGCGAGTGGAATAGGAAAAGAAAGGAAGGAAAACAGGGCGCAAGAAGGAGAAGGTGAAAAGGGAGAAGAAAGAAAGGAGAACGTGAAACGAGGAGAACGAGAGAGAGAAGGAAAAAGAAGGAGAACAGAAGGGATGGGGGAACAAAAAAGAAGGAGAACAGAAGGGATGGGGGAAGAATGGAAGGGAAGTTAGGAAAACCATTTCATACTCACAAGAAACATAAAAAACCAAAAGAAAAAGACCAAGGAATACAATAACAGCAGAAAGAAAAGATTTCCTGGTTCTATAAGGGTCATTACGAAAACAAAAACTGGGTTGTGGAAAACTTAAATTCCCTCATCCAAAGAAATTTCTACGACACAAAAACAGGTCAACTCCCAGAAAATGGAATGCCTCAGAAATAAGAAATATAAAAATTACAAATGCGGGCACTCTTTAATATCCGTTTTGTAAAGCAAGCAAATAATTCTCCGCTCTTTAGATATAGAGAGAGAGGAGAGACAAGAGAGAAGGAAGAAGGGGGGAGAGAGGGAGGGAGAAAGACAGAGAAAGAGAGGGAGAGGGAGAGTGAGAGGGAGAGAGAGATTAAGATACTAACTTATTACCCAATCCTTACACTCTCTATTGGTTTGCTAAGAGAACCAAACCCTACAAATCATTTGAACCCCTGGGAAAATGAAATCAAAAATCTGCAAAGTCGATTCACCTTTACTTACCATCTAAATGCTCTACAAAACCATGGAAAACCCAAAGATAACCGGGAGAAACCAAAGAAAAACCGTAAAAAAAACAGAGAAAATCTTTAACTTCGACTCACCTGGACATGCCAGATGGCGAAAGATCCTGCTCCAATATTGGCTCCAGGCCTCAGAGGATCGTCTATCCATAAAGCAGTCGGCCTCTGAGACGGGTCGTGCCAAAAGACTCCATCCTGTAGTCCATTGTCACTCTGCGAATCCATACGGAGAAATTTGGTATAAATTATTACAAATTGCTTGAATCATTTTATGTAGTACTGCCAAACAAGTTTGACTGTGAAGATTTTAATGCACGACTCATAGGTAATTGGGGTTTAAGAAAGACATTGCTTCATTTCCGAGTATCATTGCTAAAAGAGCTGGAAAAACAGTTATCAACCTACCCATACCGACAGAGTATTCAAGTCGAAATTGGAGGTTCAAAACATTTATTTTTGCCCGGTCACTTGAACCGAGGGACAACTAGTTTTTCACAAAATGAAAAAATCGAAAAAGAATTGAAGCTTACATCAGCAGTTTTGTTTCTACATGTACGCAAAGTACACAGAAAATACATATGAAGTACACTTGAAATAATTCCAAATATGCAATTTACATGTAAGCATAAAATACGTGAAGTACACATAAATTACACAGAGTACGCATAAAGTGCGGATACAAACTGCAGTAATTACGTTACTCAACTGTATTTAACTGTACTAAAAACTGGAATTGACATGTCTTCTTTGCTTCTTCAAGACATTTGAAGCTACAGCTTACACAAGAAATTAACTCTATTCAGAAAATATTTGTTTATATTTTTTGAACTTATCCCAAAAATAGATGTGCCAACTATCCAGAAAACAATTAGTAAAAGTTTAAATACTGAACGGTAATCAAAACTGGTTTTGGTCCAGACAAGCATTCATTTTATCACCTCTAGGAAACACACGTAGAATGTGTGGTCTATGTTCATCATTAACATACGATCTCCTACAGTCTACACACATAAGTGTGACTCAAGTCCGTGTGTTCAAGCAACATCCTTGCAATGTTGTGCTCTGCCATTTAAAAAGTTAAATAATTACACATAAAACGACCCATCTAAACACCATTTCAGCCTTTCAGTCTAGTGTGTCTTTTTTTCTGCTTATTCCATACTATTATTTTGTTTATTCCGTACGAAAAGGACTGAGCTTTCTATAAGTGCATATGGTCAGTACAGACCTTACACGAAAGTATCTCTTCATAGGATAAACCTACTAAGACTGTCAGTTTTACACCACATTTCTATACAGGCTCAAAGTTTTTTGGTTTTTTGTTTTTATTTTAGAAATGTGAATACATCATATTACAGAAAAGGATTCAAATGACCTGAAGGGAAAAGTAAAACACAAGTCGCAGCTGGTTTAAACAGAATAAACAAAGGTTAAAACGTTAAAACTAGGTTTTGTTGTTGGAACTCTCCGTGTTTGACGTTTAAACCAGCGACATTCATTAAGGTAATTTCTGTACGGCTCAGGATGAAACGCTCCATCACGTCGCGCAGTACAGAAACGTCTTACAGAACATGCGGTCGTCACGCAAAGCAAGCCGCACGAGCGGTGACCGAGTCAACGGTGGAGGTTCGCGCGAGGTCGCATCGGACTCGCGATGTCGCCACCGAAACGCAATCATGATAATCAAAATCGAACGGTAGACGCGGGACGAAATTGATGGAAAATGGACGGACGAGATCAGATTCTGGCTCGGGTGCCCAATCCTACCCTCGACTGATTGACCGACCAATTTGAACCAACCAGGAGACAACCCCGTGGAGAAAGAGAAGAACCAATCAAAAGACTGTGCAGCGAAGAGATCTGCCGCCTAGCTGGCCAGATTAAAGAAAAAAGCACAAAAAACAAGAGCTCGCGTGACAAAAGTCCAGAATCCCCACGTGACAATAGGGACACGGTACGGATGTCCAGACTTACGTACTTATGGAATCTAGCAAGCTGCCACGACTGCAAGTTTCTGACTGTACGGTGAGTCAAGAACCAATCAAATTACGTTAGAAACGTTGCAGTCGGTGAAATACAGCAGACACCGCGAACAAGAAAAATGACGTGGAGGTTTCGATGTGGCTACCAAAATTTAAACACCGACAAAAGGACTATGTACGGACAAGCACATGACAACAAACTTACAGAGCACACAAAGACAGAACGTCCTAACCTTCCAGATTCCTTCCACAAAGATCAAACAAAACCCTTGTCGGCGCCGCTAATAATTAGGCCCAATGGGAACAATAGCCGGGAGAGAAAACTAAGGTTAAGGGTCAGCTTTACAAACAAATTCTTAAGTTCACTCTAGGTTAGATTGTCGACCATAAGTTAGATGCATGGTTCTCTGTAAGAATAAGCGACTTTTTGAGGCATGAAAAGCATGTATCTTCTAACGGCCCTTAATTCTTCCCCTGAACCCATTTAAAGAAGAGTCGTCTTAAATTGATGATAAAATAGTGTGGCACCTTATAGAAATGGAGCTCGACTTAAAACAAACTCATAGACAAAAATGTAAAAATTTAAAATTAACACAATCAGTTCAAATTTATACAAAAAGCCAACATAGCTTGGGTAATATTAACATAGAAAACTATTGAAAGGATTCAGTATCCTTTAAAAAAAACAATAGCATACGCGCCAGGATAGAAAACAGAAAAACCCATAAGGCTAATACAATGAATCAATTGCCAGTTAATACATCATTAAATATTAAGTGCAAAAAAAGAAAGAAGAACAAAGAGGAGAAGGAAAAAAAAGAAAAAGTACCCCAAAAAAAAAGAAAGAAGGAAAAAAAGTTCAAACAATGCAAAAAAAAGGAAAGTTCAACCATGGTTCACATGTGTCTCATCCACCAAAAAAAAAAAAAAATTACTGGAAAATGTGTGATTGAACCAAAAAAAAAAAAAAACGCCAACACAAAAATCACTTGTACAAAAAATAAAACATACCTTCAACACTAAGCGAACTCGTGAAAAATCGATCTCGTGTCCAAAAGCTTGGAGAAAACCGACCAATAAAATACCAAAACTTGGAGATGGAACCGATTTTATGGAATCTGGAAGCTCCTCCACAATGCTTTTCCCTTCAATTCCGAATCTCGACTTACCCAAAACCGCCCTTTTTGGACTGCTACTAACTAGTGGGGAATTTTCTGGAGCAAAAACCTCCTTTCCCTTCTCTCCCTCCGAGGAAAGGCGGTCTTCAATTGCAGAAGAAGGAGAACTACATTCCTGTAACTCCAGCCCCTTTTCTATTTCCAGTTCCCTTCCTGTTTCCAGTCCCTCTTGTAAATCAAGTTTTTCTTGTATTTCCTCACTTGGCAAGGCTCCTTCAGAGGTATTTTCTCTGTTCCTTCCTCTACTTTGAATCTCGTCGCTAATATTTTCACCGTAAGCCTCTAATAGTGCCACATGCTCCTCTCTTCCCTGACAACTTTCTGACACGTCGGCTCCCCTAAATTGAGAAGTCTCTCCCTCCCCTTCTCCAGCCACTCCACCTCCAGCTTCCTCCAGCTGTTTGGCATCCCCAGAAGTTGCCAAACTTGACTCCTCTTCTGACGCCACAAAAGAGACTACTTCTCCTCCCTCTCCCTCTCCTCTCTCATCTTCCTTGCTTTCTGATAATGCATTCGATGTATTTTCCTTGGAGATAGAGCATACTTCTCCTTCAGAAGGGTTTGCTCCCATGGCGACTCTCTCACCTTCTTCTCTACCTAGTCTCTCCTCAGAGCTTTCCTCTATATTTTCCTCGGAAGGTAGTTTTGAACCGGTTTTCAAAATACTATTTGGGAGAAAATCAGCGTGTCCCATTTCATTTGTCTTTTCTGATTCAAAAGTAGATTCTGATACATAAGAAGGTCCTTCATAAGCAGCTTCTGCAAACAAAAGAGAGGGAGGGAAGGAAAGAGGATAGAGTTACGAGAAAGGGAGAATAAGCGAAAGAAACAATAACCTAGCCTAATTAGCAAAAAGTAATTTCCGCAAGAAACAAAAAGCGTAATCTCACCTGTTGAATTCCCTACAACAGAATCCAATATCAGTGACTCCCCATCCTCTCTCACTCCTCCTCCCACTTTTCTCCCTTCTATAGTTGCATCCTCTCCTTCAGTTTTTGTAAGAGATGGAGCTTGATGAGGAGAAGAAACCTCTTCCTTAAGAGCTCCTTCCTCCTCTCTCACATTTGAAGAGATTCCTTCTACTTCCTCCTTCCTCACGTTTGAAGAGATTCCCTCTCCCTCCTCCATCCTCAGATTTGAAGAGATTCTCACTTCTGTCGCATGAATTATGGTTACAGAAGATGGATGGGATCCAGAATTTTCTGATGAGACAGATAAGTAACTGGGTGGAGCACATGTGGGGACTCCCACAGGTACAGGTGCTCTCTGACAAAAAAAAAAAAAAAAACTCAGTTCAGCCATTTATGCTTTGCTATCTCCTTCCTCCTCTTCTTCCCTCTGTTGTCTATTCCATGCATGAAACCAGGAGTATACATTGATATGTAACAAGACTGGGCCTTATCGGACTCTCTTTCTTCTCTCTCTTCTCTCCCTTTTCTTTTCAACTCTCACTAGGTCTCTCTTTTTTCCTCTATTTCTTTCCTTTTCAGTGTTTTCTGTGAAAAAACAGGAAATGCCCACGGAGGTGGCATGAAAGTAGATCTTCGAAACTCCTCTCTGCCTATCATTCTAATTCTGTTCTTTCCCAAATCTCTTTCTTTCCTTTATTCTTTATTCCTTTATTCCTTTCTTTCTTTCTTTCTTACAAAAGAAAAACAGAAAGAGGATATCCAAATCGATGGTAAGCCTTGAATGCAAAATACGAAACTGTCACAGTCAGGCCACCATACTGACCTAACCTGAGAGTAGTATTAAGTTGAAGCCAATAATAGTATTTTAACATTTCAAAAAAAATGCATTAATGCCAATCTGACAGTTATGATTTTACTTATCGGTTTCAGAATTTAAGAGATAAAATTGACCACACAGTCTACATGTAAGAAAGTACGGTAACCTTGTCCTACCAGCTCCAGTACTGTAAAACTATATACAGACAAAATTACAGTTTCAAAACTACATTGTTTTAAGTCTTGGAAGTTAACGGTGCCATAGGTACTTCACACTTTCATTTAGATTCAAGTGTTTTTACAATATGGGAAAGGTCAGGGATTTGATTTAAGAAACTGAAGTCATTTAAGTCCCAGACCTACATGATTTTAGCTACCAATTTTTGAAAAGATCCACAAAACCAACCTCAAGGTAGAAAACCAGCATTAGTGTGAGAGAGAAGGAGCCCAGGCCTCCAGTATAAACGTCGTTGAGGCCTCGATGTTGCAACCAAGATTTCAAGAGAAGGACCTGCAAAAGAATTACAACAACATTTAAGTGTATGCATGATAGCAAAATTAACAAACGACATTACCCCAACCATTACCAAAAAATGCTTTAGTGGAAAAACTTACAAGTGGAGCAAGCGCCGGAAGTCTTTGCATTCTCTCCTTCACAAATTCTCTCGCTGCTTCTCCATTATGAGCATTCACAGCATCTGAAAGTTTCATCGTCCACTCCTTACTTGTTCCCTCACTTCCATCGAGGGCACTTGGTCTACACCCAGCTATCGTAATATCCATGGCAACCGGAGGAAGACTAACATTTTTATACGAAGATATTCCCGAAACTTGATCACCTCCGGAATTTGCACCTGGAATTTCCCTAGTACCAACATTGCTCACACTCTCCCCATCGACATTCTTGTGTGCATTACCGTCTCCGCCTACCCCTCCTCCCACTTCCCCCTCAGAGTGCTGAAAGGACAAAGGACTAGCAGCAGCTTCTTCCTGCGATACTGAAGACCTGAGTTGTGGTTGACATTTTAATTTAATCACAGGAATTCTTGCAGTTTCTATAGTATACATACTCTCACACCACTCTTGTTTTTGGAGAAGAGCAGCAAGGTCCCTTATTAAAGGGGCATTAATTCTAGCTCCTGATAAAGCCTGGGTTTCAGGGGTATCTGGAGGAGGAGGAGCATTTATTATCGCTAAATCCACGTCACTATTTGGAAGAGCAAGGCCAGTGGCAAATGAACCAAAAACCTGTTAAAAAAAAGGAAAAGAAAAAAAGAGCTCAGAAAAACAGAAACCGGTTCAGAAAATACTCAGGAAAACCACAGACATGTTGAAAGCCAGTCCAGAAAACTAAAAACACAGCTAAAATACAAAAAAGTACCCTAGGACTCCACAGCAGAAACAACAATTCTGAAAATAACATCTGACGATGTCAACATGAAATATATATATGCAATTGTCCTATCCTCTCCCCATTTTTCCAAGCGAGCTTTGCAAGAGTTCCACAAATCCTTCCTACTTTCTATTCTCTCAAGTCTTTATGACGAAAGTCCAGCCACTCATCATTAAAACAAATAATCTTGCAACAAAAACCTACATAGGTTTAAAAACCTAGCCGAGAATTATCTCCCCCCCCTCCAGAACCAGAAAGTACATACCTCTACATTCGCCCCAGGCCAAAGTGATTTCACCATTCCTCTCACGCAATCTACCGCCGATTCTGCCCTTGCCCTAGCCTCCTTCGGGGGTCTCACCAGCTCCGAATAATCCATAACTTCATTATGGAGAACTGTCACATTTGAAAGAAGAGCCGAAGCTGGCATTGGAAAATGGGGATGCCCCACAATTGGAGATAATAGTGGTTGAAGCCCACTCAGAGGCGAAAATAGGGCCGCAGGTTGATTCTGGGTAGGAGGAATAACATCAGATGGAATACGGGGAGTGAGAGTACGATAAATAGGAGAGACAGGGTCTCCGGAATTAAATCCTTGTCGAACTCGGGAAGCTCGATTATGTGGGGAAGCTGGTTGAGAATGTGAATAGACAGGCGAGAAATGATGAATTGTCGGCGAAGTTAGTCCTAAAGGAGGTGTAGATATTCTAAACGGGGGTGCAGCTGCAGCTGAAGGAGGGAGAGGGTGAAGCTGAGGTGGTGGCTGTAAGATAAGAGGAGGTGTCTGAATATCCTGTCGAAGAGGAGGAGTAAGCTTCCTTTGGGGAATTTTTTCATGATAATGGTCACTAGAATGCTGTCTTGGAGCAGGCCGAGTATGAACTCGGGGAAGAGTTGCATGAGAGTTAGATGTAGAGGTAGTAGGTTGTCGACTACTAATCTCCTTTACAGAACTTTGAGATCTGGGAACCTCACCTTCAGTACCCCACTGAGCAAGTCTTCGGAGGTCAGCAGGAGACGGAGATGACGCTATCTTCATTTCAACTCCCTGTTCCTCCATTTCTCCAGCGATTGCCTGAGTGACTCCGTTAGGTGGACATGGAAAATGAGCCTTGGATTGAAGGGAAGGAGGAGGACGATGAACTTGTGCTGTCTCTGGCTGTGAAGATTGGGACACTGCTGGAACATTCCTTTGTCCTGCCAGCTGCAATCTTGTCTGTTGTGATTGAATTCCCGCTTGAATTCCTGTATCTAATGAAGGGGTTTTCTCTGTTTGCCAAGCCTTATTGCTCAGATTAGAATTAGAATCAGTATCGTGGGTTGCAAGATGCCTTAAAATCGCCCCATCATTTCCTTGCCAAGCTTGACGTCTTACTATTGGTTTTGAAATAGTACTAGTACTCCCCTCGACCGGCTTAGTTGTACTAAGTAATTCTGCGCTATTAGAAGCCTGAGGTCTTACCTGAACGAGCCCACTTACTGGACTTCCTTCCCCTCCTTTCACCAATTCCACAGGAGTAACTCCTTGACTTTTGCGAATTCTAGCTGTAGCAGCATTGCTAACAGAAGTAGAAGAGTTAGAAGAGGTAGAAGGAACAGAGGAAGGAGTGACTACCTTCACAGAACCTTCTAAGCGTGAGGCTTCCTTCCCTTGTTGGACAACTTCCATTCTTCGTCCCCAAGCAAAGGGTTTTTCAGCTGTACTTGTTGATACTCTATGTGCTTCTCCAGATATTCCATTTTCCATCGGTTTTCCCATCTTTTTATCTGCTTTCCCATTAGTCTGGACACTCTCTTGATGCTGTGCTCCTTTACCACCTGTAGAAGGTACTCTTTCGGCATCTCCATTAGCCCGTTCTCGCACAATTTTCCGGTTATTTCCACCCACACTATGACCTCTTCCACTAGGTAAAACCCGAGGTTTAGGAGTTACGGGAGCTGTTTGGCTATTGCTAGTTACGTTGTTAACATTGCCATTACCACTGAATCCATCGTAAGCTTTTGACTTTCCACCAGACTGAAGGCCTCCATTTCCAGGAACATATCCAGCAGTCGGAGGAGTAGAGAGAGGAGTAGAGAGAGAATCTTCTCCGGTACTTTGACTTTGTTCAAATCCTAATTCCCCAGTAGCTCCCCTAAGGGCAGCTGCAAATGATACCGGCTTCACCCTCATGTCAATAACACTACTACCAGGACTAGAAGACGCAGAAGTTTTCACGTCATCGGCTTTTACATCACTTTTCACATCAGTTTTTACATCAAATTTGACATCAGTTTTCACATCAGTTTTGGAGATTGCATCATTTTTTGCGTCTAACAGACAGGAATGACTGCTATTACTGTTGTGAGCTGTCAAGGAAGAAGTATCTTTTGAATCTCTGACTGTTGAATAGCCACTAGTACCACCAACATGACCTCCCTTTGCCATAGTAGGTCCATGATGATGAGTTTTGTTCCCTGTTCCTCCGTTACTACTTCCTCCATCACGATGATTACGAAACCCTCTCCTCCCTCCTCCCCATCCGTCATGATGGTCCCGATAAGAATCTCGATGATGATCCTCTCCTCCTCCTCTGGTTGTATTGGAAGAACCTTGAGAGGGTCCAGAACCATCAGGATCCACCCTCCATCGAGGAGCATCTGCTCCGTCTGCTCTCTGTCTATCCTCCACATCTCTCCCTCTCGAATCATGATCCGTAAAACTATTATTATTTCCATGTCCAGCGGAGGAAGAGTAGCCGTTTGGTTGACTCCCTCCATGACGCCACTTCCCTGGAGAAGAAGCTCTTCTCCCCCAAACCCCACCCCTGTGACTTCCTGTCGCATGATTTCGAGTGCTCTTACTCCTCCCCTTCACCTTTTCCCACTCACCCCCGTCGTCCTCTACTTGGACAGAAGCCTCCAGTTGGGAAGATGTCTGATTCTCTTCCTCCAGTGAACCACCAAATAATACTAAGAGTCTTTGAACCTGGTAATAAGAGGCACATATGCCCGATTAGAAATTTTCTCTACTCAAAATGCATCTTAAAAACCACCCCAACACATCACCAGAATTGCGAGATTCCTTCCCCTCCCCATACTCCCTCTTCTCCCCCCTCTCTCTCTCCTTCTCTTCTCCCTTTCCCCAGCTCTCTGGCCAGTCAGCGGCCATATGGATGACAGGTGTGATATTATCAAAAAAAAAAGTAGTTCTCTTACCTGTTCTTGAGAAAGCTCCAACCGAAATTTTGGACCATCATAATGATGCAAAACCGGACGAAATGCCTGTTCTGATAAAGGAGGACGCTCCTCCCGTAGACGAACCCTTACCTGAAAGCAAAAAAATAAATTAAGGAAAAAAATAGGGGCATGAATTTTATAATCCAAACACGCCAATCAAATTAATCACTAGACATGTTAATCACTAGACATATAATCGAGTGTGCTATTTATAACAAGCAAAACTTAGCTAAATATAATGTGAATTGCCAGGGATTTGTGAACAGTAAAACAAAACATCGTGATACAAGCAAAGCTTTTGAGTGTATATAGACAAGAAACCAAGAATTGGAAAAATGTATCAAGAGAAATTGCACCTGAGAAGGAAATCGTGAAGCTGGTCGGCCATTCTTGAAGTCCTTATTTTCCCATGCTATCGGGTCAAGGTTTAAACCACCCTCACTTGACGCCTTCAACATCCCCAAATGTATTGCTAATGAGCTACCATTTTTATTTACTATGCTTCGAAATCATTAAAAATCTTCACATTTATCTTCTTACAAATGGTATGATCCAGTAAATGGCTGCCCGGAGTTTTACAGCATGCAATTTCTTTAAGCTCCAACAATAAAAAGCTAGTTAACCTTTGATGACTCTTGTAAAAGAATTAGCAAACCAAAAAAAAAAAATCATGGACCTCTTAACTACAGAAGTTTTCTTCCTCTTTTACAACATCCATTCACAAGAAGAGATACGCCTCCATGCTTCAATTATAATTATGCTGAGGTTTACATGTTTCAAAAAGTTATTACATAGTTTTGTAAGATATGGGGTTGACATTATATGGAGAACGTGCTAAAAACAATAAATGCAAAGAAAATATTGATGACGCAAAATAGAAGGGAGAGAGAGTGGGAGAGAGAGCGAGCAAGAGAGAGGGAGAAAAAGGGGGAGGAAGAGGGGGGAGAGAGAGAGAGAAGCCAAGGGAAAGACAAGGCAAGGATGACTACAAGAGGCGAGTGAAACACTTTAAAAACCTTATGACACACCTTTAAAAAAACCTTATGACATACCTCAAAAATTCCATGGAGCTGATGCATTGTATAGTTGTAGAGAAACAATGGCATTCCTGGTTGAATCGCCCTTACTGAATCATGATATCTCTGAGGTAAACCTGTCAGCAAAAACATCACATAAAGGCAGTTTTAGGATCAGGAAAAATGGCCAACAACATCAGAGAGAAACAAATCCTATAGGGAAAGAAAAAAACATAGGATAGAACAGATTACAAAGTGTTAACAAAGCGTTGGCAAAAGCGAGTGAGAAGACCATAGACGTAAAGAAAGAAGCAATTTTGGAGGACAAATGAGACAAAAAAATGGAAGTTGAACTAGTTTTTTTCAGAGCATTTGTATGAAAGAAAAGGTGTGAGTCTTCACCTTAATTGTAACAATATTACAGACAGAGCCAGCATAAAGTAACAAGAGATGAAAACAAAATATACCAGAATTGAGATGAAAGAATCACATTAACTGAATCCATCATTATTTCCTACCAGATTATGCTTACCAGAGAGTTTTTAGCTTGAATCTTCTTCCATCTCTAACACTTCCTCACAAGAAAAAAGAAGCATAGGTAATGAGGAAACACATGAAAAAATCATGATTGAACCGTAATTATAAAAGACAATAACGACAATGACAAAGGAAAAACACATACGCCTGTTTCTACCGTTAGTACCGTAGGGTGTACTTACGGACAAAAAATTGCTTAAACTCATGGTATCGTTATTACAGAAAAGACGACAATGACAAAGGAAAAGATATAAATTTCAGAAACATAGAACTTACCAAAAAGATTTCGCTTCAAATCTTCCCCCATAGTATCGTTATTACAAACAAAAATATAGCCACCGAGTGGCTCGTGCAATGGAGGTGCGTCATTGGACGACAGCGTTGCAGGAGATCTTCGATCTTCGATTCCCATTGGTTCCTGGAGACTGTACGGACGGTGAGCCACCATGGCTGCCACCGCCCCTTGCAGGGGACTCTCCACCTCTTCACATCTGCTGACTTCAGCTGGCGTCAGACTCGTGGCTCAGAGAAGGGGGGGAAGGGGAGAGAGACAGAGAGCGGGGGAGAGTGGAGGGAGAGAGAGAGCGAGCGAGCGAGAGAGAGAGAGAGAGAGAGAGAGAGAGAGAGAGAGAGAGAGAGAGAGAGAGAGAGAGAGAGAGAGAGAGAGAGAGAGAGAGAGAGAGAGAGAGAGGGAGAGGGAGAGAGAGAGGGAGAGGGAGAAAGATATTCTAGATTTCTTAGGTTTGGAGAGAAAAGCTGGGATGGAAGTTGGCAACAAAAGGACAGAAAGTGAGGAGTCGAGAGGCTCTCTGTTTCTCTAAAACTCTTTCTAAACTCTTTCTTTCTTCTCTATGTTCCTCCCTCTCTGTCCTTCTCAATTTCTTTCACTCGTTGGTTAGAAGCTCCTGCGTTTTCGTGTCGGCTCTGTCTTCTCCTCTCTCCTTCTCCCTCTTCCCCTCCTCACTTTCTTTGTTGCTCTTTCTTGGTCTTCTGAAACTAGGTCAATGAGAAACTGAATATACTGGCAGTTTCAGAAAAGAAAAAAACACAATTCTGCAATGTAAAACCTCTACTAGTCTGTATTTTCTTGCTCTTCAGATATTGACAGTTAATAGTCTAAAGTTCGTATAGTATCCTCGGTTAATATTTTCTCGGCACTCCTGTCTATGCAAATTATGGCGTATATCACTTCAACTTCCAAATACCGAATATATCAAAAATTGTCGGCTTAAATGCCAATTTCTCAATGCTATTTCAAGCGAAAGTTCACAATTGCCAAGTCTTTAAGTCAAAAAAGAGTCAAATTCTCCCAAAAAGACACAAACACTTTTCCACAACTTGATGAAAATAATTGTAAAAAGGAGAATGGATGCTCAAATCAAATATTTTCGACGAAAACAAGTTAAAAAAATGGCTCGGGAAAGCTGCAGTTTTGAGTAAGAAGTGTTGAGGAGACTACTGCTTCACAAATCCTAATATCTTCACAATGCTAACTTTGTACAAACCCTAAATTCCGGCGGCGCAAGGTAGACGGTACAAAAAAATGACGGCCGTCAGAAATATTCTCTCGGCAATGCATGCTGTTCAATAACTTCAAATGCAATCATGCTTTGTACCTGATGGTTTAACCATCGTGCATTTTGAAATAAAAACTTTTCTATTCCAACCATAGGTTTAATGTGCGAAAACTGTTGGAAACACTTAACCCTATATATTTAGGCCCCGTATAGTATGTTGTTCAAACAAAAAATACGACAGCCGCAAATAGTAAGCGTACTGTAAGGGCAAACAGAATAAAGGGAACATACCATTTTAACCAAGCTCAGCATTTAGCAAGTTTCCCCCTCTTTAAAGTGGTCACAGTCACGCCAACAAAGGTGGTGGGGAACTGGACGACGGTCGAAAGAGTTATGCCGTACAGCAGAATAGCCAGATGGCATACCGTCAAGTGTAGCGTCAACAGTGTTGTACTGCGACGTTCTTTGATTTTAACGTTTTACATTGACATTTCTATGTTTGTTAATCGTGTTCTGGTTTTATCAGTAATTTTCCGATAAGAAGTACGAGACGGGTATAAGGTACGATATGGATTGCTTATATTTGACTGTATGTTGTAATAGATAAATAATCAAATATACATATCAATATTTAATTATTTATATATGTTCGTGAATAGATGTACTCTCCTTTATATATCTTCGAGAAAACATATGTAAAAATGAGCAATTTGCCAATTTACCATACGTTTCACAAAAGTATGTATTTAAATGATAATATAGTACAGTACTGTACTGTAATGTACTGTACTGTACTGCACTCTAATGTACTGTACTGTACTATACTGTACTGTACTAAAGAAGATGTTTATTTTAGGGTTTTCTTATGCAAATGTAAATATATTTTATTACATTATTGTTTTCTTTTTACAATGTCCAATTGTCCATATATACAAATATACATTTTTATTTTCGTTTAACTGCGCATCAAATCGTCTTTTTCTTGCATCGCCTATGGCAAAAATAACAAATGAAAAAACGCTTGTTTCAACAGGTTCAACTCATTTCTAATGTTTAAACAAGGTGTTATCTTTGAACCTTTTTTAGGTTTGGCGTTAAAACCCAACACCGCCAACATGTGTATGACGCATGTGTTATCTATATTACTAACCGCGAGGCGTTTGTCTGTCCGGCTTGTCTGTCCGTCTGTCTGTCTGTCTGAGAATTTTTAAACGTATGCGATTGGCGGCCTGAGTACCGGGCAATCGGTTTCTATTTTCTGGGCAATCAGCTTTTTTTTGGCTGATCCCGCCGTGAGTTTCAAGATTCTTTCGATGCTTGTGATTCGCTGCGTGAGCTCCCGACAATCCATTATTTTTTTGCCGGGCAATCAGTTTCTTTTTTTTTGCTCGTAGCACGTTGCAGTGTACTACTAATTGTTATCACCGTTAAAGAAAAATTAGCGTAAGCGCTAATTCAGAGGGTTGTCAACGCTATTTTATGTATTAGTGTCGTTATAATGTAAAGCTCAAAACAATAGTTCAAAAGTAGGTGAAAGTACGCCCATACAATATGCCTATTGTATGCAAAACATACAATATGACCTTAAGACCCATATTGTATTGGTCACAAAATGAAAAAAAATAGTAACAGGGTTGAGTTGCACATCGATCAATAAAGAATTAAACGTCATGTCTAAATTTTGAAAAACATTCGGACAAAAAAAAAAAAAATCTGTGAGTTTTGAGGTATTTTTTATTTAAACCGTCAGATTTAGACGATCGGACGATCTCTGATCAAAGTAGCGATCTAAGAAGATCACATGAAAAGCCCATAACGCAACTTACGACAGGACTATCGTCAGATTTGGACGATGGGACGGTCGCTGATCAAAGTAGCGATTTAAGAAGATCACATGAAAAGCCCACAACACAAATTACGATGAAGGCGCCTACAGAAGGCCTACAATAGAAACGCCTATTTTTTAATTATGCTCAAAACCATTGCCACTTAACGTGTGTTGACTCTCTGGTGTGTACTCTGAGCTGGCACTAACACTATTGTAGTATTGTCATATTCTGTAAGCATCTGCCGGGTGACGTAACTTGTGGGTTCGAAAACCGTATGAAGCATACAAAATTAAAGTAGTATTTAACAGTATTTGTAAGTTATTTTACTCTATTTTATGGGTTAAGCTTATTTATTACCATAAAAGTTTGCAGATATTGTTCGCACTATTTCCGGCGGTTAACACATATTTAAATTTAATAGCTAGCCATTCGTCGATAACCGATGTATTGGTTTTTACTTACCGATAATCGATATATTGGTTCGATATATCAGTGAACGAATTTTCGCTATAAATTTCCGATATACCGTGATAAATTACCGATAATTATCGGGTTGATAATTATCGACAATAACACCGTACTCTGGTACGGAATGGATTGTGAACAAATCATAGTTCAAAATTAGGTGAAAGTAGGCTCATACAATATGTCTATTGTATGCAAAACATACAATATGACCCTAAGACCCATATTGTATTCGGACCTATTCGGACCAATTAAAAAATTCGGACCAAAAATTGGACCAATTAAAACATTCGGACCAAAAAAATTTATTTACACCGTCGGATTCGGACGATCATGCGGTCTCTGGTCAAAGTAGCGATCTAAGAATATCACATGAAAAGCCCATAACACAACTAACGATAAGGGCGCCGACCAAAGGCCTATCATAAAAACACCTACTTTTGAACTATGGAACAAATCTCCAAAAGCCACCCCCCCCACCCGTCACAATATCTAAGTACTCATTTTATACTTTATTTCCTACCAAAATTTTGTACTTTTTTTACGGACAAACCCCCTCAACCGATAAGTATCGACGATAATTTTTGTTTGTTTCGGAGCGATATGTCAGGATCTATTTTATCGCGATAAGTTTTCTCTCGATACATAACACTAGTTTATGATTTTGGGCCAAAAAAGGCAACGACAAACTTTGTGTTATTAACGCTAAGACAGATTGGCAGTAGTATAGTGGCATATACTTTGCAATATGTACAAGAAAGGCAACCAAAAACTTTTGCGATTTGAGCTTCACGACAGAAACAAACAGTACTAACGGTTAGTTTCGAGGTTTGTTGATATTGTTATCGTAACTGCTACATGTAAACCATGTAATACCAATTCCAACTTTACAAGAAAACTCAAAGCATGTGTAACATCCCAGCTTGAAGAGTTTAGCCAAGAAATGGGTCAAAAAATAGCCCTATCTTAGTAGAAATCCTACTACTTGGATGCTCATACATGGAATGGGTCAAGAAACCAAGAGGGGGAGTGAGAAAAATATTAAAATAGTAAAAGCAACACATCATGGATGGTTGAAATGAAAGGCTTTCATCCATTAATAAGTCTTTAAAAAATATAGACTGAAATGACTTGCTCCATAGGCGTAATGACGTGTGAGTCGTCAATCATTTAAATGGAAAGTTAGTAGGGCGTGGAAATGAACATGGACAAATAGTTTTCTCGTATGCTCCTCCTCGTGAGTGTCAACGAGAGGAAGGGTAAGTTGCATACAAATCCAAGCGAATCTCAAGAAGAGTGACTGATGAGAGAGAAAATAGAGCAATCTCAATTGGCAACCATATGGTGATGGTCAACGAAAATATATTTCAATCAAAAGGGAACACTTGAAGGCTTGGTGTGGGGATTGTTGTAAGATACAGCAACATAACATCTCGTCCAATGTATTAAAATCAGTTGAAAATTCAAGATGGAGGAAAGCCAAATCTGGTTAGAGACCACATCAATGGAAACCACGACTTGGTGATCTTCTTGGATACGTGGCAAAAAAGTATATTGGGACGCGAGTTAGAGTTATATGTGGACGGAAGGCTACAATAATATGACAACTCCACCTACTATATTATGGCTTTTAGAGTTCCGACCCTCTATAAGTCGTAGCGATATTGAGCAAACAAGACGTCATGGGTCCATCAAAAAGTATGGGATCTACTTGAGATTCAAACTAGAAACATACATATTAAAACCTTTGACAACCAGTTCAAGCTACAACATAGTGAGGCTTCCCCTTTTGAGACAGAGGGAGAAGTGATGAGTGTTTTATTAGTGGAAAGGTTAGTAGGAGCATGGATTTACAATTGGATTGCTAATTGAGAGTTGAGAAAGCTTACCTTACGACCTAGGTGGACAGGACATCGAAATGTGAAAAGGGACATAAAAAGGAGCGGAAGGGTGTCAAGGTGAACAAGAAGCAGGAAAAACCGGGTCTTTTTGCTCAATGCGAGTTATTCAATATCGTTGAAATAACCTCCTAAAAAAATAAGAAAACAAAGGTTTAATTCTTACATGTAATTTCAAGCTGGGTAGCCCCACTAACCCCTCCCCCCGAGACGAGTGTATGGTTTTAAGTTTACAATCTAGTACTATGCATCCCGGATCATAACCTCCTAACTCAATATTGCATACAAATGCTCATTTCGGTGTGTCCTTAAAACGTTCATGTCACGTAAGAACGTCTAGTCAAGGGAGCCGGATCATGAGCTCCTAGCATGTCAATGCCCAGATCTTTGGTCCATGATGGGCGAGAAAATACAGTAATGTTATGGACCTCGAGAAATAATTGTCGAAAACCGTGAAATGGTTAGAGCTACTTGTGTTGAGTGTACAACCAACCCCAATTGGAAAGGGTTTCGACACTCGAAATAGTGTAGGTAGACTAACGTTTGAGAGGATTGAGTAGAGGTAAAATAATATGTCGACTTTATTAAAAAGCGCGATGGTAAACCATTTAAGTCCATGGGAACAAAAAGGAGTGACAATGCTAAAACTGAAAAACTAACTTGTGGAGGGAAGCAATAAGAAAGGATAAGCAAGGCAAAAGCAACGAACAGACAGATAAAGGAAAAGTAAAACAAAGTCACCCAAAGAAGCAACAAACACCTACAAAAAATACCTGATAGATTGCGAAAACTAAAATGACCCATCAAAAAGGTAGAATGGTGCCTAATTGTGTCTAACATTGTTAGTAACGAAGGGGAATAAAGGTCAAAATGAATTGTGAAGATAGTAAAAGCGTACATGGGGGATTAGAGTGTGAAAAGGAAATGTTAACGAGGACATACTAAAAGGAAACGGAGGGAAAATAGGGAATAATGCAGTAAGAACAGATGAAAATTCGATACAAATTTTTCACATGCCAAGGGAAAGTGTAGACGTAGGACACTCCTTTTCCAAAACTGAAAACATGACTAAATCGCATGAAGAGAAAACTAAGTACCAAACTGTAAGTTGTAAAAATGTAAGTGGGAAACTGTGAATGTAGATACACGACCAAAAAATAGTTCAAGAAACAAAATTCTTGATCTTAACAGCTTCTACGTATCGGAGTGGGGATCCTCGACTGGGATCGAGGCCTCATGAAAGGGAGAAAATGACGAAGGAGAAACGTCAGTAAGACAATCTTACTGACAAAGTGTGGGAAATCCTACCTGTGGCGTGGGAGGAGGGAAGAAATGAGGGGAGTGGAAGAAACGAGAGGGGTGGAGGAAAAAGAGATACGAGGAGATCATGCGAAATTGTAAAATGTACAGCAACTGGTCAAGATTTTGCATTTTTCTCTCGAATTTTTCCTTGCGAAGTCAATTGAACTTCTCTCCTATACACAAAACGCAGGCATTGGGCATGGAAACAAACATTGTCGTAACTAAAAACTAGCAATATATGCGCATCCGTACAAAACTAGTTCCAAAAAAAAGTACTAAATACCATCTCCACATCCGTAAAGAATTAGTTACGCAAAAAGGTACCATATATCCCCTCAATATTGTTGTTGTTGAAGTTAACAGCTAGTTTGTGACGAGCTCAATTATTACGAAGTAATCCACAACTGAAAGTAACTTGAATAACTATCATAGAAAAGGACTATCGTAAATAATAAATCCTAATTCTCACAAGACATCCACACTTTTCTTCACCCATCCTCTTTCCCTAATGCCCACAAAGCATATGTGCATTACCGCGATAGTTTTCTCCTTTTGCTAAAAACCAAAAAAAAATAAAAAATACTGGCTAGATTTGACAAAACCACGTTTTTCAAAAATGACAAAAGACAAAAAACAAACTTCTTTGGTTATTCTAAGCAACTAACTCCGGTTTCGCCTCGGAGGAGACGAGGCATTCATTGAATCCTTTCCGAAGCTCAGCTTCGTCTAAATCCTTTCCAATGAAAACAATAACGTTTTTCCTCTTTTCGTCAGGGCCCCATCTTCGATCCGGGGTACCTTCAAAGAGGGCATGGACACCCTGCATCCCCCCAGAAAAATATTTTTTTGGTTATTATTTTATTATTATTATTATTTTGGTTATGTTATTTCCAAGAAAAATAATGTTATAATAATGATCAACAGTACCTCCTGTGTTGTGTCATAAAAAATAATAATAATAATTATTATTATTTCCAAGAAAATAATGATGCAATCACAATCAACAGTACATCCTATGTCATACATGGTTTCAGTCTTTGTTCAAAATGTACGTACGAAACTGTGTGCACGAAACAGTTTGTACACCGTACATACTATATTCTATGGTTTTCAATACTTTATTTCCGAAGGAACCAAAGGAGGAACAGAAACTATTTTTAATGTCAGGCAACAAAATAAAAATTTGATATAAGATGACATGATGTTCTTCTAAAACGACTCACAAGCATGATACTTTCAACCCTTTTAGCATTTTTTCGGTACAAATTTCGATACATTTGCTTAAAAAAATGATAAAACATGGGCAAAAAGGGAAGAAAATAGCATAAAAATATCTTCTTGGTCAACGTGACTCTAACTTATGATGTTGCCCTTAAACATTTTTTTCCTAATTGACGGAATTAAATTGAAGCTCAAAACTGGTGAAAAAATGTTCATCCGTTTTATTTGAAGTGAGCAAATATTAAAAATGAGCTAATATTGTAAAAAGATGATATCATAATGATGTTCATTTTTATTAATAGAGCTATGACTTATGAATTACATTATAGACTTTTGAATTCAGAGCTGTGAACTGAGAATTTTAATATTTCAATTTGAAGTTAATAGAATTCTAAACTTAATAGAGTTATAAAGTAAGGAGAGGAGAAAGTACATATCAGAAGTACACATAGGTCTTAGTCAAATAGCTATTCAGATAATATTGAACGCAACAGTTTTTCTATGCAAAACAGGGGTTTTTTTTAACAAAGGAATTCAGTCCACATCAATTATTTTTAAAGCGTATTGATTGAAACCCTAATTTTCCGAATCCGTTCACTTCACTTCATACGGAAACGCGCACGTATTGAATAACCAACTGTACAATGAAACGTACATCCGCCTTTTGTTTCGTACGATTGTTTTTAAAACACAGATATACGTGTATAACAATTTTGCAATCATGTTACCCAACACCTATTCACACTACTATTAAAACAATTATCATAAATCTTGTGCTCCCGACACTACACAGCCTACCGTTATTACACTTATATTGTTCGCACTCACAGTTTCTTAAAATAAACTACACTAAATCTAATAGACCACTTAACTGAATAGTGTTGTTGACAGTAATGTGTGACTTTGGGTAAAAAAAATACTCATTTGAAGTAAAGAGATTAACTCTAACAAATATGGGCAGAGTACATTTCACTTTGTGGTAAAATAGCTGACCAATTTGATAACCCTAACCCATGAAATAATATGACTCACACTAATAGTGGTGAATGGGACAAAGACCTAAGTTGCATGAAAATATAAGCTGACAACCTGGTCACGGGATTTATAACTGATAAAGAGGTGGTACTATAATACTTACTCCTGTTGCTCCATAAATGTGCATGTCCCCATAAGTAACTTTGTGAGTGTTGTTATGAGAAAACAGAACATATCAGGAACCATACATTAACTCACATAGAACAAAAATTAGATCTCAATAGCGTGTTACCCTAAAAATAAAGAATACACATATATATAGAAACAAAAGTAGAAAAATATAGAATTCTTCTATAAATCAGAAGCAAATGAGGTGACAGAGACACACCTGAAAGACAAATCGTTCCCTGCTATTTTTTATTGCCAGAACGCCCTTCATTCTGTACAAATCATCGCTGCGTTCTGCGAGCAGATCGCCCAACCAATCGTTTATCTGTTCCAAGACAGTTACAGTCACAACACCAAGAGGTACAAAAAACACTAGAAAACAGTGTAAGGAAGTGAAACCAAAGTGAAGGACCACCATCACTGCCGTATTTCTCACTGAAAGATGACCATCATGCAAAGCATGCAAATTTTGTTTCAAGAATATTGGGAAAACATCCTACACATCCCACCTCATCGATTCTTGAGGATGGACAACCATCATGTGACTCGAACCATTAATGTTCCTCTGAAAGTCTCGTGAATCAAAGCATTGAAAAATGATGGTTATGTGCGTTATAGTGCATCAGAGATGCCATTACAATAAATTGTAGAATACATAGGTGATTTCATAGTGGACTTCGAAGCTAAGGAAATGAAAATGTAAACAAAGCTTACAGAGTAGCAATGTAAATTGAAGCACTCATCAATGATGGGCAGTGAAAAATGAATAGCAGCATTTTATGAAGAACAGTAGTGTGAACTCAATCAAACTGTTAACAAGAGAGGCATTAAGAATTAAAACGTTTATGGATTCTTATTTGTTATCTTAGCAACTCACTTTTTCAAGATCCAAGTCGCCTTCACATTGGATGCAAACAGACGACACACCGGGATCATGAATCGCATGATCGTGGTTATGGGCTGAAAACAAGAACAACCATTTCCATAGTCAACAACATCTCTTTGTGACAAACCTCCTCTGTAATCTATCATACAAGTTCACTACTACACCATGAATCACCATTCACGTTAAGAAATATTAAGCGTGGGGTATATTCTAGTGATATTAATTTTACTTTTAAGTCCAGGTGATGTGGACAATGTTCAACCGGTCACTAGATTAGCGTTAAGAAAAGGACAAGCAATATTATTAACGGTAAATAAAACCGACATGAAACGCTAATAAGGATTCACGATGAATCTTACTAAATTTCTTTCATGAACCTCATTTGTAAGATATGCATTTGAACCTCCTCCAGAAGCTCACACGTTCTTAATTACTACAAACGCTCACAACTTCTCTACTAGTTCAGTTTTTAAACTTTTCTGATTAGCCATCAGAATCCTTACTAGCTGAAGACAACTGAAGACATATTCTAACATTTTAACAACCTATCTCCAAAACAGAAGGTTCATAATAAACCCAAACCCTAAAAAACCTTAAACAAACCTAAAACATTGCTCCTTACCATGTCCATGGTCATGATGATGATGGTCATGGTCATGTTCAGTACAAGTTTCATGATCATGATCATGTTCATGATCATGAGAATGAGCATGAGAGTGAGAGTGTGAGTGTGCTTCCTCCTCTGCTTTCAAAAGCTCAGAATTCACCTCCTTTTCGATTCTGTGGCAAATACCAATCATCACTTAAGAAACTCCATTTTCCAAAGAATAATTGAATTTGTCACTCAAAATAGACTCAGTTAAGACCCAAGCAAGAAATATGTCTGTATGTGATGAGGCATCAACAAACAACGAGATGGTCAAGCAACAACGCAAATTGGGTACAGAAAAAAAGTAGTCCGCCATAATTTCCTCCAACTTCAGCTTCCATGAAGTGAAAAAAAACACGTTAAAGGTAAAGAATCTAAAAAGAAGAGCATAAGTGTAAGACATCTACCGTAAGTGAACGACAAAATTTACACTATTAAATTGGAAAACCACGGTAATGCATGGAACTAAGCGAACTTTTAAACAGTCTACAGGCAATGTATTTTTCTCGTTGCAAGGGCACACAAAAGAAGAAGGAACAGAACTTAAATTTCCAACAACATCAATACCTAGGATGCTCCCTTGCAAAGTTCCTGAAGTCATGCAACATGACCTCCAGTAAACAGGAATCGGCCAGATTCAAATTCAATTTACAAATCAAATTAAAAAAAAAAAAAACAATGAACTTTACAAGCTAACAACTTCAGTGTCACATTCGACATTCCAGCAATTATAGTCAAAAGTAGTCCTGCATGCAATCAAGGTTACATGACATAGAGTACACATATACATATATATACACAATAAAACATCAATGCCAAACGTCAATAAGTGTGACATATATCACCTTTCAAGATCAAAGCCGCCCACACCGAGCACATAATCCATATCGACACCACCATATGTTGTTGCCTGAATTTTAGCCATGCCATTGATTTTCTGCGTAAAAAAGGGGGAGCTCAATGAGGTCAACCAAATTACCAATTTGAAGAACTGACGCTATTTAGCTTCTGAGAGAATGGTTGAAAGCCCCACCATCATTACACTATTTCTAACAGTTCAGCTGTTGACAGAGTGGTATTATGAGGCATAATCTGATGTTATGTTGCATATGTCATGATTTGGCGCATGATAACTTACTAAACCTCTCACCATGTACATACCCAGCAATAATAATAATGAGCATGCTAAGATTTTATCAAAGAAGACATTCTCTGAAGGTCAGGTAATCACAAATGAAAAATGTGTGGTTTACAATTGCCCAAGTTCGTTTTTTTTTTTTTTTTTTTCCATAAATGAAGTGGAGAATACAGCTATCCAAGCCATTGAATTCCTACGATAGTAATACTGAGTTATGGTTTTTTTGTCACATTGAGGGCTTGGTGCAAGAATGGCTAGAATGTGAGGTGAGAAATGGCTAGTAGAGATGGAAAAGCGTGAGGCATATATTTCCAGCAAAAAAAGACCTTGTCTGTGCCAAATTCAACTTACAGATAAGGGGAATATGTCAAATGGGGGCAAAAACAAGTTGATCTTCAATTATTGACTGATAGTAGCACTACAATGTGAACCAATAGAGCGTCAATAGAGCGTTAATACACTATTTCCCATTTATTTTGCCCTCTGAACACAAAAGAGCGTTAATAGAAACACTTGTTTTATTTTTTTAAATTGTGGTTCACGGCCGTCCATGCTATTAGAACCAGAAATGGAGTTATAAAAACCAAAACAGTCCTCATACTAAAAATTTCTTGAAACTGACAGGGATTCAAGGAGTAGCATTACGAGTATAATAGAGAGAAAAAAAAATTATATAAGTACCTTAATTCGCCGACGCAAAACATCCAAATCTCGATCAGATACAAGATCCACCTATTTAAATCCCCATAAAACATGCCAGAGTGAACAATTCTCATCATAGTCATCATCAGGTTTTGAAGGACTTTTTTTGCCCTCAAAAACCCAAATCACACCTTCAAGGGATGGAGAGACAACACAAAAAAACCTTTGCTGCAAAAATCGGTCTTTTACTGCTTCAGGGACATAAACAAATGATTGACCTCTCGAACAGCCCAAATGTGAAAAAAAAACTCTCCTTATGAAGAAAGACGCCGCATTTACCAACTCTAACAATCATCTAACAAACATAATTGGAAACAACTAGAACGCAACGACCTATAAACTTACCAAGCTAGTCAATGAAAGTTCTGTTTTATCTCCAATTTAAACCAACACATGAAATTAAACACCCATTTTGCTAATTAGAGAACCCTAACAAAGTCTACGATGAAATAAAGTGAAAAAGCAACAGCAAACTGAAAAATCATTCATGCAATGTCGGAAAGAACAAGACTACTGGCAAAACCAAGAAGCCATAGCCTTACTGACCTTATTGAGAATGATCCGGTCAGCAAAAGCAATCTGCTCAACAGCCTCATTCACAATCCCCTCAGGCTTCTTCTCGTTAAGATGTGCTACAACATGCTTGGCATCCACCATAGTCACCACTCCGTCTAGTTTGAGGTGATCAACAATAGAATCTTCCATAAAGAAGGTCTGAATGATGGGGGCTGGGTTAGCAAGACCTGTCGTCACCCTCCATGTCCTCATTACATCAGAAAAAAGGACGACAGGTCAAAAAAAACTCACACAACTCTCTCCGTGGCTAAAATCATTGACAATTTCAACAACTTCGGAAAGCTTGAAAACTTTTCCCATTGATTATTAAAGAGACAAGGTCATGACTTATTACTGCTTGCATAATGACATTGAGCTGCCCTGAGTGGATAACATGCCCTCACATTCGCTACCATTAAAACTCCAATGAAAAAATGCAGTAGTTGACACCCATTTGCGGCATCTGCAATTGCACAACTATCATTCCAAAACTGTTAAGGAATATAATGTTCCTCTCACCCGTAGTTTCGATTAAAATATGGTCAAACTTTCCACGCTTTGTCTGAACAAGTTCAGAAAGCATGCGCACCAAATCCCCTCTAACAGTGCAACATAAGCAACCATTCTGAAGCATGATGATATCCTCGGCACCCGTTTGTTTTGCTGCCACCAAACTGCCATCGATATCGACCTCGCCAAACTGAACACAACAAACACTTCTGAACAATTACTCCAGATGGAAGGATAAAATTATTTCTGTCATAATCCATTTAAAGAAATACCTAGCATGAGCAACAGTGCACCGGTTCAACTGCTCACAGTTGACAAAGACTTGAGGTTATTTACCCAAGGCTTCAACCAGGAGTAATAAAGCTTTTAGTGACTGTAGGACTTAGTCTTAGAGAGAAAATGGCTAAAATTTTCCTAAACTTCATGTTTTGTAAAACATTCAATAATTCAAACTAATCTCAAGGTGGATAAGGCGCAGCAAAACATTGCAAGTGATAAGTCATACTTCATCCAAGTCCAACATCTAAACAAAGGGATTAAGGACTGCCAAGGTTGCTAGCACCATCCTTTTAGAGATGACCCCGAGTGCTAAAGAACGCACACTATCCTCCATTATTTAAATGATCATGAACCTAATTGTACAATCAAGACCAATTATCGGTGTCCAAATTTTGTTGCTTGTTTAAGTGCGCAACAAATGTTTCAAACAACAATTGAGGTATTAGTGGGGAACGAGCATGTGCCTGTGTGTTTGTACTTTAACGCTTTTTAAAAGCAAGCCAATTGAATCAAATAGAAAGTCTCCAAAATAAGCTAAAGAAGGCTGGCAATTGAAGAATGTTGAGCTTCTGCAACAGGCATTTTGTAAATGAAAATATGTTGCAAGAGGAATAAAACATACCTCATTCTCGACAACAGCAATGCGTTTTCCATGTTGACCAGTAAGCACATGATTCAACAAAGTAGTCTGCCAAACCAAAAGGGCAAACATACTTCTCCAGTCAGCTTGACAGGTTTCAATTATCCCATTCTAAATGAAAAATGGCCAAAATCTTTTGCAATATTGAAGAACCTTGACAGAAGTGTCTTCGATGCCAGGTAAATTCGGGAGGTCAACATTACTCAGGAAAAATAAATATGCAATCGATTTTTTTTGCTTGCTGACAATGGCAAACTTAAAACATGTTTAAGACAGCTTCTGTGACAAAAAGTACAAACTGTATAAATCAGGAAGATATAAGTGAAAAGCCAATACTCACAAAAACCCAACATATTCAAAATGGTAGCTAACATTCACATATTCCACACTTCCACACGTACAAAAACTACTGCCCGGCGAGATGGCATAGACATTAAATGAACATCCCACAAAAACGCCCACTGCCTCTAAACTCTTATAAACTTTTGCAAATGAGATATGAAAAAACAGCAAAAACAATTCATACCTTTCCTGAACCAAGAAATCCTGTGATGACTGTCACAGGCAGGCGATTATCCGGTTCCCCAAAATTTTCATCAACACTATCTTCCTGTTCTGCCACACTGGAAAGTATACACAATGTGTCAATTCAATAAATAACTAATGTGGCATGTCTAAACTTTACGTGTCAATTCAGAAAATAACTAAAATTCTCATGTCAGTTCACATTATAGGCGCATGCCATTCTCAAGCTAATTTGAAACTTGACAGGTCAACACAATGTATTTGAACAAACAAAGTTGTCGCTGGTACACGACCTGTGACAGCAAATAGAAGAAAAGAAAAGTAATTGGACAAATAAGGCAAGATAATCAATTTTACTAAGAAATAAATAAAAAAACAGTACCACCAATTAGGCGCCAAAGATGTATTACAAAGAACCATAAAGAATACCATACTATTTGTATACTTTTTGTTGAGAAAAAAAAAGAACCGCCAACAAAAATACATAATACAAATGACTGTGCATCTCATATACATCAATTTTTATTTTTTTTCCCCGTAGAAATGTTCTAAACAAATGTACCCGCTGGCGGTTACAAACAGGCGGCTTTGCTTCCTTGAAGAACTCAATACATTTCCCTTTCCTTTAGCTAAAAAATGGAAATAAGAATTCTGTTTGAGACTGGGAGAACAAACAGAGAAACTAGAAAGTGCTGTATTGAAGGTTCCATGTGCTTTCACGGAGACAATTTGTCGTTTAGTTGACAGCAAAACTGTCTTCGAAAGACACTTTGAAGCTCGGCAAATGAGAGCTGGAGAAACTGTAGCCATGGCTTGTGACAGAGAAATAGTCTACTGCAAACGGCAGAGTGCAAAAATGTTGAAATGTTACACTGTTAAAAATGTTGCAGTGTTTTGCGCTTGAATGCTAGGATTCAACAAATTTAGAGAACAAGGCTACTGTACTTCCGGTCAATAATATTGCTTGAGGAATTGTAGAGAGATGTATCTGACCAAGGTTATAAGATCCAACCTACAATGCAATTATGAAATCCAGAAGTGGCATACCGTACAGAATTCTAGAGGTACGGTAAGGTTTGTGAAACTCTAAAACTCTAAAACAGAAAAGCATTTGTAAAATTGTAGGTCTATTACTGTCACACGTGAACCAAGATTTTGTGAAGTCTGCTAACAAAAAGGTACACAGCTGTACAAAATAAGTACAGGTTTTAGTTCTTTCATGAAATTTTAGCTGCCCGAGATTCGGAGGTATCGGTACACCGTCGATCGTATTTAGCGTGTATGTTTTTCTTGTCTCTTAAAACATCTTTTCTACCTACATACATGTCGGATTGTGGATCTGACGGTTGCGATTGAAAGGCTGTATCCTCAGCTTACGAATGGCGGTCTTAAATTGAAAATAGGACAAATGTGTACGGAGAAAAGGTGTTTTAACAGACAAAATAAACATACACACTAAATACGATCGACGGTGTACTGTACTCTTCTGCAAAGGCATCTGGAATGGATATAAGAATTTCGGCACAGAGGAATCGGGTTTGGAAATGACAGCAACGCACGCTTGCACTGAACAGTTCGACGCTTTAGGCCTGTTTGCCGTGTTCTGCTGCGACGTTTTAGACGCAAAACGTACGTATATACGCCGTTTCAACGTACTTTAAATTTGTCAATCGTTTTTTGGTTTCATTATTACAGAACCGTACTTTATTTAATTATTTCATACTATAATTACGGTACAGATTTAAGAGGTATCAATTATCTTTTCACACTCTTACATTCTTTTTATATTCTTTTTACATTCTTTTTACATTCTTCTCATATACTTATTTATTTTTTCAATTTTTTGTATTTTTATCGTAAGCTGTTCAAACCTACAAAGCCAGTCAAACAGTTCAAATCAAAATTGCGACAAGGCGAGAGTCATAAAATAAAGTTGGTCCCAAATAGTCCGACATGTAGGTGGCGCGGAACGCAACTACGCAAGAGTCTTGCCTTCAGGTTCAAATCGAAACTCTACAAATCGACAAAATTGCGACCTATCGATCTTCGACGATTCGGCAAATATCGAAACCCTTAAAAGCATGAAGTGAGCTACTGTACAGTATGACAATTTCATGGTATACAAAATATGCACAAAGCGAATAATAATCATTTCGATAAGCATCACGAAAAAAATGTTAAAACGTGGGTAGAAACCTCATCAAATTTAGACCAATAGGATTCCAACGACCTAAAGGATTACAAATACACTACAAGAAAGTCTGCTTCTACAGTTGTAAAGATATCGAAACGCTTAAAATTGAAGGAAAACCATTTTCTATGCGCATCACAAAGTAAAAGCTTGAAATCTGAAAAAAAAATAGGAATAACGACCGACTGAATAAAACCAGGATCAATAACAGGTTGGATAAAAGGACGGCAGGTTGGACAAAAGGACAACATATTGGACAAAAGGACAACATATTAGACAAAAGGACAACATATTTGACAAAAGGACAACATATTGGACAAAAGGACAACATATTGGACAAAAGGACAACATATTGGACAAAGGAACATTGTAATCCGACCAACCGGATTCGCACCAGTGACCTATGGATAACAATGATTCTACACTCCTCCGCTCTACCAACTGATGCGTGGTTCACACTTGAAAAATGGGAAAACAGTATGGTATGGAAACGGTACTTTTTTTTGTCCGCCGTGAACTGGCACGTGACGCTAGCCTACGTCAACTAGCGTGTCGTGATACGAGCCACCTGTCCGAACGAAAAGTAAACGCTTTGCGGACATGATATGTACGAAGCCTTCCAAACCAAAATGTGCTGCCACGCAAGCGTTTGTACAGAGCGAAAATAACCGCGAAGGAACATAGAACATGCCCTTTTTTATTTTTTTCCATCAGTTTTTTTTTTTTTTTTAACATTGCGTGTTCTTTTATGTGATTGGTCCTCTAGTTTTTCATAAGTTTGCGACGGAATGAATTCTTGTACGGTTCACGTCGGTGCGCTTCGTTTTCGAAATTCTTCAAAAACAAAAAAGTGCATTCCGAACATGATGTCCGATGGCGGGCGGCAGTTGCCGTTTGGTATACGCAGCTGTCGAGTTTTGACGCATAAAACTGCGTCTTTTGTCCGCCGCTACGCTCCGAAACGGTCGAACCAACTGCCCCAACCGTCACCGCCGCGTTTTTTGTTATTTTATGAAATTTGGCGTACGGATCCCAAAATTTATGACATCGTTTTCCCATTTTTCAAGTGTGAACCACGCAAATGTTATCAGCATTTTGCTTTTAAAACCGCCCGTCAAAATTTGTCAAACAGTGTACTCTGTCAATACTCTGTCAGCCAACAATTTTTACAGCAGTCGAATCAATTCCGAGTTAATTCGAGACGGTGAGCTCTAGTAATCCTGTCGCACTCCACATTCTTGTTAGCCGAAGGACAAAAGACACCAGAGGAAAGAAAAAGGCGTTGTTGTTCAAATCGTGCGATTTTTTTTTTCCGATTGAAACGTATAATTCGTGACTGTTGAAAAAATCGCAAACAATCGCGATGTAATTTCTGTCCGGTAGATTGTACGGACAATTTACTGAATTTTACGTAAAATGTACGGATTTTTATGGTAATGTACGGAATTTGACGAAAACTTAAGTCGCAGTTATTAGTATTTTCTGTCCAGTAAACTGAACATAAATTTCACGGAACATGCACGTAATTTTTTTCGTAAATGTACGGACATTTTTGAAAAGAGAAGTTTGAAATGTCACACTATTTGCGCGCGGTAAGTTTGAAAAATGTACGAACGTCTTCTTCAATTATTTTCGAAAGAAGCCACCATGGAATGTTGAAAATCTGCCAGGAATCTGCCTGTCAGATAGTATCAGACAGAAGGACTTTGACAAAAATATTGTGTTGGCCGAGATTTGAGCCTGGCTCTACGCTCTTCCATTATAGCCTATTTCGCATTTGTAACGGAAAACTTACAAACTGCGCTATTATGTAAAATTCATTTTTGTTTACATGTACGAAATAGTACGGATGAAAAATCAATAACGATTTTTTGCGATTTTTTCAAAACGTTCAATGCGTTCACCACGTATAGTTCGTCGCGATTGAATCGTTCGCACTAAACGGTGTGAACAACTATGGAAAAAGGCGTTTCGTGCGACAGTAAAGTACGACACTTACAATAAAGTACGATAAAGCTGCCGGATGTTAGTTGATCGTTATTGCCTTCGCTATTCTCAGTTGACTTCGCCTCTTTGTCCCTTCCTTTCCTGTTCTCACATGCACTGGCGCCGGGCTTCATAGTTCCAGAGAGGTGAAGCCGAATGGCCGAAACCCTCCTCTTGAACAAACTAATAAGCTGCGAGGGCCGCACGTGTCTGAGCATGAGCGAGCTGCGAAAGAGCTCCAGCAGGATGAATATGTCTTCCCGGAGAACGCGTTCCTTGTCCTGGAAAATGCAGGTGGAACGCGTCTCGAGGGAGTCTCTTCACATCTTCAGAGGGTCGTGGGTAAGAAATTAGCCCCTCGTTGTCTAGTCACGACAAAATGCTCTTGTCTCATGCATCAACTGTTTTACTGCCAAATAGGAATCATAAATGAAGAGTTCACACACGTGTGCCTCTTCATTTTGCTTAGAATTCCCTGTCTGGCAGATTCGGTTTTTTCGAGCTTTTTTTTGACTTGTAAATACCCATCTTTGAGATGTGTTGGTTTAATCTCTGCCTTTGTCGGACTTGTCCAGACATTTAATTCGCATTGTGCTTCTCTTTTGGAGTTCAATGTTTTATTGCTCCTCTTGTTTTTTATGTGTATACATGCATATTGTTTCTTTCTGGATTTGTTTGAAGGATGTCAATGGAACATTTGAAGTTGTTGGCATGTAATTGTACGAGCCCTCCATCGCTATTTCTCATTAAGTTCAACTGCATCTTTTTGTGCAGATTATGCAAAACGTTTAGACGACGCTAAATTAACCCCTCAGGACGAGGTTAAGTCGATCCCTCAAGCCATCATTTTTTTTAGAAGATTAGTGACTTTGCCGCCGAGCATTCTTCAGGAAGTTATAAAACGGTTTCACCAGTCATCTCTAGCCTTTGTCAAGCTAGGAAACCATCTTGCTAAAGAAGACTTTAATTGGTTACTGAGCTATCCTGTTGATGGCGGCGAAAGGCCCACGTCATCTGAGCTACCAATCTTATGTGACAATGTTTCATGGCTGGAGATCAACAGTCGTACCTTCCTCGAATGGCTAATTGATCAGGCATTACAGTCACATGTTGATACTTCGTACATTGTGACTTTGTTAAAATTCTCATGTGAGCTTAAGAGTGAGTATTACACAGATGAATTGGAGAAACGGTTGAGCAATCAGTTGCATAATTTAAAACTGGAAAGCCTGCAAGCCTTGAAAGAACAAACTGTGTTATCCATTATCGACCGCTACCGAAGCGACGACGATTCTCCATCAGAAGAGACGCCGTCTGCGAGATTACTGGTAGACAGTTACCTGTTGTATTGTGGTCTTTGTCATAGTGACGAATGGAAGGCCCTACCAGGTCGTGCTTGCAATGACGCAATTGGACATTTCTTAGACCGCCATCCGGAAGAAAGGAACAGCAAAATGCAGCTCGATTATGTGGACTACAACAAGATCTCAGAAGCCAATGCCAGCCACGTGGACACGAAATGGAGTAGTTCGCCGATGCCTCATTCCATTCCCAGCTGGTCAGCGCCGCAGGTGGGACGATGGACTTCTAAAGACTCTGTCGGTCGAAATGAAATGCCGTCCACCACAGGGGCAACAGTGAAAGAACCACAGAGAACGTTACAATATTTGAAGAAAAAGGTAGGCTTGCCATTTCTGACGACTGGATTGAAAGCTGTTTTCCCTTTCAGCCCGGTGCTTTTCCATTTTAGAATGTCCTTGAGATAGTGGAGCTAATGATGCGCTGAAAATGGAAGAATTTTGAAATCTGGCAAAATTTTGACTGGAAATATGCGAATGCAGATTTTAGAAAGGTTAGATTTTTTTCACGGTTTTACTAGTTTAATCTTTTGCCTGAAAATGCTTTTAAATAAATGACTGTGCCACTTTAGAGTACAATGTATTGACTCAACGCACAGTTTTTTCACTTAGTAGTATTTCAAAATGTAGCTATTTTTGATTAAAATATGTTTCATGGATTTTCTCTGGCAGGTTAAAACGAGTGTGGTTGAAGGAATCCCTTCTGAAGAGAAAAAGACCAGAGAAGTAATGAAAAAGACGCAACAAGATGTTCTTTTCTTAAAAAGCGAGTTAAACAAGGCAATGTATACAATCAAAGAGCTCCAAAGCGAACTGTCTACGGCAGAAAAGCGCAATTCTGAATTGGAAATTGCCCGTGAAGCCCTCGAGACAGAACGAGCTAAGTTGTTTGAGGCGGACAGCAGCTCATATATAATTGATGGACCTGCTCCTGCTCATCTCATAAAGGCCCTTTCTGAATTTCGACAAGTCGTTGCCTCTTTTACTCAAAAACTTTTTATTTTTTTTGAGCAGAAAGGAGTGGATTCGCGTAAAATAGTCTCCCAGACACTGAATCACATAGAAAAAGAAGATCGTACTGGATTAAAGAATTGTTTGATTAGCCAAGTGGTCAACCTTGTCTTTGAAAACTTTGAAAATGAGCAATTTCAAGCCGGTGGAGAGACATCCATAGATGTAGTTTCTCGATGTAACGATCGTATCGAGGAAAGCTCACGTTTGAAAGGTGGCATGGCTAAGGAAATTTACGAGAAAAACCTAAAATTTCGAGCTTTTTGTGATGAAAAGTAGGCACTGCTAAAGAGGAGTTTCATAAATAGTGAAAATTGCAGTTTTGATGATATCTCCAGGGATGAGGATGTTTACAGTGACTTTCAAAAGGTCAGTTTCTCTGCCTGGAAGATCCATTGCCTCGCGTTTTCATTCAATCCGCCTGCTTCTATTATTCGTGTTAAGGAAGATATTAGGGTAGACGACATTCACGTGAAGCTCATTCGTGCATTTGATGAGGACTGGACGGAGAAGGAAAAACTAAATGCAGTTTCGGCATTCATGACGTTTCCTGGGTTCCGAATTAGAAGTAATGTCATTCCATGCCAGGTGTATCCAAAAAAACTATAGCGTTTCTGTCGTATTTCTTTGGCTGATTGGTATTGTAAATTATAGTGTTGTTACCATCATTTTTTGATTGTGTTTCTTCGGGACTTATTCCGGAGCAAAAGTTGCCCACGGGATGGCATTAAATATTGTCAACTTCGAACATTAGGAAGTTAGGAAGAATTAGGTTTTCTTCGAACGTAGAGCATGTTCGTTTTGGTGGTGTGTAATACTTGCTAGACGTAACGCTTTGCACTTAAACTTTATGTATAAATAGTTTGCACTGTATTTATAGACGAAATCCACTTAGTATTCCGTACATATACATTTTCATCACCCTTTAGTCTCTTTCACTTCTAGTGATACATCACATTTCTTGTGCTTATGATTATCGTTGTTGTTTTACTACACAAATGTGATGGTTCCTGTTCTTCCAAATCGGGTGGCTTGTTTCATTGAAAAAACAATCTTCTTGAGAGACTAGAACACTTCCTCATTTATACTTCCTTCATTTTTCAAATATTCATTGCCAACCTATTTTCCCTTTCAGATTCTCTCCTTCTTCGTTGCATATTGTCATCGACACCCTCAATTTCTCATCCGCTCGGACGTCGATCCGGATCACCGTCCACTTTTTGCTTGTCTTTTTTACTAACTTTCATATTTGCCAATCCACGTATCCAAATAGGCCATCGAACGTGTCATGAAGCTCCTTGTAAATGCTTGCACCTGCACCTCTAACTTGATCTAAGAGACCAAGAAAATACAAAGCTTCCTGTCTAGCCTCTCCAAACTAAGCATTTCGCACCCGGTTCTTTGGATTGCACTTCAAATAAGTATCATCTTTCGAAGGCATAAGGGGAGAGATAGCAGTAAGAGAGGGTGACTAGTTGGGTTTTTCTTCTTGCCACCCATGGTGGTCACACTAATCAAGATTACACTAGAACGGAGCAAACGCGCTCCAACACCAAATGATAGGATTGCGAAAACAAACCAATGTATTCGGAATTTAAACAATGCACACAAATTACATTACATGCACACGCAGTAAATCATCACCGCAACAATAGTGAGCATAGGCCAATAATCATAAATGAACTGAAATATTTTGCCACAAAAAATATTCTCCTTATCTCTCACTCTCTTTTATTTACTTAGTAATATGAAACAACGTTTCTGTTGGAGAAGTGTCCACTTTGGAATCCACACGTGTGTATCGCGTTGTATGCTGGTTCGCTAGTGCGCTGCTAATCGCCATTATATTCAATAGTAAGCGCTTGCGTAGACATCGACCGGGTAGCTCAATTGGTAGAGCTAGTGTACGGCTAACACCAAGTTCCGGGTTCGATCCCAGGCTTGGCCATTTTCCGAAGTTAACACTTTGGCGCCCATGCGATAAGTTGTAGACCGCCGATTTCCACTAGTTTCAACAAAACAAACACCTCCAAAGTACACGGTGCGCCAAACGCTCTCCAAGCAAAGACCTCCAAACCCCTGACATCTATACCATAGGATTGACAACCGTACACCATAGCAACTACAATCATTTGACAACCGTACACCGTAGAAACTACAACCGTACAAGACCAAGATTGCGTATATCAACAAATGTGCAAAGACTCCAACAAGATCGCTTATCTCCTTTGCGGACCGGAAATATCCGCCGGTCCAATAAATTTCCGATATAAACTCCACCTGATTTCATAATGCACTTAACATTCTCGCTCAGTTCTTTGGATTGATCTTCGGGAGACGGAATGCTTTCGAAGTCTTAGGGGAGGGCCAGTCGAGGGAGAAAGTGTGACGTTAAATTTATTCTTTCTTTCCCCCATGGCAGCCATACTCGCCACGGCTTCGCAACTCCTGCTTTGATACCAAACGATGTACACAAATACACTCGAAACGCACACAATCAATCACAACTAAAGCAGAAGCATCACATACATTTCATTCATAGACAGACACATCGGCAGATGAAATTCATATTAAGTCAAAGTCTTCAGCTCGCTTACAATCTCTCTCTCTCTCTCTTCTTTGTACTTAGTCTACAACATTATAAAGCAAACACCACTATGTACACAACTCGTGAAACGCGTGTCAGGAAAGCACCTCTCCAAACTACGACAATTGTCCATAACCGAAAGAATTGTCCAAAATCAGAAACATTTGGACCAAAAAACTGGACCGAAACTACGACACAACGCAACACTACAACACAAAATGAAACAACAACGGACAACAACACCGCGCGTTTCAAACAAAAAAATATAGGCGCGAACCAAATTGAAACAAACATGTGCGATAGAATCGATGACTTAAGACTAAGTAACAGAGGTCGCAAACGGTTAACCAAAACCGTAACCGACCTGTAACCGACCGACCGCGTCGGATCTGGAACGGATTCGGGTGCCAAATTTGAGAGGTCGGACGGATTCAGGGGGGTGATTCACGGAAAAAAAATAAAATAGGTTACGGTCGGGTAAGCAAAAAACGAAAACAATTGAAGGTTTGTGTCCATACTAACAACATTATTGTACTTTGTACTTTTGGTATCGTGGAAGTTCGTGACATCATTTTGTACCTTTTCGGGTACGGGTAGTCGCTAGAAATCGAGTTTCGGTTAACTTTTATTTTCGTAAACGCATTTGGCGTAACGGTTAACAATTTAGGAGCGTGACATAACCCGGTCGGGCGTCGGGTACTCAAAAAAAAAACTGTCGGTTTCGGTTATCTAAAATTTGGAATTTTGCGGCCTCTGCCAAGTACTGCGCACTAAATAATATTTAACCAACACGAAACAACCTCCATACCGCACGAAACGAACCGATACATAAGATGACACAAACATAACTTCGCGCGACTTCGGCCGATCCGCCGATTCGCACAATATCCCCAACAACAAGTCTGATTAATAGCGTATTTCCTTGAAGGACCAGTTTCGAATTTAAAAATTTGTGACAGTTGGTGACTGTGCCACGTTACAATCTAACCATCCATTGACCAACGAGTACAACAGCAAGTACTCGAAACAATTCGAAACTGGCAGTGATCTCCAGTATGTAATACTATTACTAAAATTTTAGCATGTGCAAACATTTCAGCTGTTCATATTGTCTGAAAAAGTTTTGCCGCATTTTGTAAATTCAAAAGTAATAAAACAAGGCAATTGCCTAATTTAACTCAATTTATTACTTTTGAAATTACAAAATGCGGCAAAAAAATTTCAGACAATATGAACATCTGAAATGTTTGCACATGCTAAAATGTTAGTAATAGTCTTACATACTGGAAATCACTACCGGTTTCCAATTGTTTAAAGTACTTCCTATCGGTAAAAAACTTATCGTGATAACACCGATACCAATATTTATCGGTTATCGAACGGTCAGAGGTACCGATATATCGGTCCGAGACCAACAAATCCATATCGGCGATAACTATAAAAAATATATAGTACGCATACTATATATCCTTATTAAATACTGTATTATACTATTTACATTATATAGCGTGTCATGCCACGTGTACGATACTGTTCCGTAAATATTAACTGAAAACTATTACGGACAACGCAGCACATAAAACGTTGGTCGGTTAACTGAACAAAAAAATTTTACGGCGACGTACAAAATTTACAGACAAATTGTTCATCATGGAACGGAAAAAGGACAGCGGACATAAAGTACAACGGACGCAAAATAATATTTTGCTCGCCGCCGGAATCTAACGGACTACTTGGAATGAAAAAGTATGAGCGGATGGCCAGCGTGAGCGCTGTTAGGATATTGTACTGAGCACTCACTTAGCGACGAGATACTCTCGTAGCTAAAGTAGCGACGACTAGCGACAAAAGTAGTCTCGTCGCTAAATATTTGAAGTGACGTAGAAGTTAGCGACGAAGTAGTTTCGTCGCTGGATATTTGAAGTGACGTTGAAATTAAGTGTTCGTTTCGTTTCACGTATGTTTGAATAGTACTATAGAAGTGACGTGGAAATTGCTTGGTAGTTTCGGTTCACGTAAGTTCAAGTCATACCGTGTGATTCAAGTTGGTTCGCGGTTGACTCTCTTTGTCGTACCGTGTTGTTCAAGTCGGTTCAACTTATTGGTCGTGTGTTTCACCGCGTTGGTTCCTACGCGTTTTTGGTCGTGTACCTATATATACTTGTTGAGACTTCGTGGTAGTATTATCTTTCGGAGGTATAGCTTGTGAAGAAGGCGTAGAAAGGTCAGAAGTAAAAGGAAGGAAGAAAAAGGAGTTGTATTTGCATTGTGCTTAATATATATATTGAATGTTTTTGGAGGAACACCATTGTGAAGTGTATTTTATTTGGATTGTAAACTTTCAATTGGTATCGGAGCGGGTTACTGGCAACACTTGCCGGTATGGCGGAGAAAGGGAAATCCCCGGCGGAAGCTAGTGGGGGAGTTAGTGGAGGAGGAGTTACAGGGACACAATATGATGAGTATGACGAATGGGGAGAGAAAAATGTGAAGATGGACGAAGGAACGTTTCAACGCTTTCAAGAGTTTCTCAAAACACAAGAAGATAATGGAGGTGGAGGAGTAAGTGGAGACTCACTCAATTCAAAGAAAATAAAAACCAAAAAGGGGAAATCTAAACTTTATGAGGAAGAGGAGGAGAGCGACGATGATGATCTTAAGGTGTTTAATAAGACCATTGTTTTCACGGGTGCTAACTATGCAATTTGGAAGAGATACATTCGAGGAGCATTCACACCGAAAAAACTTTGGGACATCGTCATCGGGGAAGAAACACGACCGGATCCTTCCGAGGATCCGGCCGGCGCAAAGAAGTGGGACAAGAAAGATATGGCGGCCTCCACCGCACTAATACAAAGTTGTGCTAGTTCTATGCATGAACATCTTCTAACTCATGATACGGCTTATGATTGTTGGATCGCTTTGCAAAATGCGTTTGAAAAAGGATTTGAGGCAAATGAAAATTATCTCTTTGAGGAGTATATTGGATTTAGAATGAAGGAGAATGAGTCTATTGATGATGGAGTCAAAAGGTTTAATGTTATCATAGAACAACTTAACTCACTCAATAACTTCCCTACAGAAAAAGAGAGGTTGTTTGTTTTCATGAGGAGTCTTCCAAGAAAGTTTGCGGTAGCAAAGGAGGTCATCAAGGGGCGAGAGAAACCAACAATGGCATACGCTATCAATCACTTAAAGAGTACGGAGAAGGAGAAAGCAACACCGAAAGAGGAAAACAAGGGGTCATCTTACCAAAGTTATCAAGAGGAGGATGACGGAGGAGCTTACAGCTTTAGGGGGAGAGGAGGTAGACATCGTGGACGAGGAGGCAGGTCACAGGGCCCAGGGAGAGGCTCATATCAACGTGATACCTCTCAGATGACTTGTTACAATTGTAACGAGATTGGGCATGGCTCTTTTGAATGCCCAGACAAAAGTAAACAGTGTAACGTTTGTCATAAATGGGGACACACTGGTCGCGGTTGTTATCAAAACAAGGGAAACAATCGGGGAGGGGGACAATTTAGAGGCGGAGGAAGTGGAGGAAGTGGAAGTAGCTCATCAGGTAGAGGGGATTTTGTTGGGGATGGGCCAATGGGACAGGATCAAGAATTTTTCGTTTCACTTATCGAGGAATCACAGGAAAAGGAGGATATTCTATTTCACACACGAGGCAAGGAGAGTAAGGGAAAATTTAACAGTTGGATCATAGATTCAGGTGCCACACATCACATGTGTTCAGATCCAGGACTATTCAGTGACATTAGAAAACTCACTATACCAAAATCTGTAATAGTGGCTAATGGTTCAATGATGGTCATCGATACAGTGGGAACAGTACGGTTGGATCTACCAACACAAGATAGGGAAGGGAATACTAGAGTCAATAGAGTACGTTTTAACAATGTGCTTTATAATCCGGGGGGTTGCATTAATCTCTTAAGTGTTCCACAGCTTCAAAACAAAGGAGGAAGAGCCACATGCTTGGAAGGAGGTAGAATCATTTTGAGTAGCAAAACAGGGCCATTTGCAGAAGGCATTGTGACTGAAAATATGCAAAGTAGATTGATTTGGAGAAAACCAGAAAATAGGTCGGCGGATGAAGAAGGTCATCTCCATTCGGCAGAGGTCAACAAGGAGGATCTCACGTTGTGGCACCATCGTATGTGTCACACTTCAGAGAGCAACATTAAGGAGATGATTCGTCATGGGGCGGTTCGAGGGCTAGATGTGGCAACGGGAGAGAAGGTCATTGGATGTGTTGGATGTACAAAAGGGAAACATAAAAGGAAGCCTCATCCGGTGAAAGATCTTCAATTCAAAGCGAATGCCCCTCTAGATCTAGTCCATGTAGATCTTTGTGGGGACACACATCTAGAAACCATTGGAAAAAATAAGTATATTATGGTGATAGTGGATGATTTCAGCAGAAAGACATGGGTATATCTTTTAAAAGCTAAGTCAGACGCTCTTGAAACATTTAAAGACTTTGTGGTCATGGGTGAGAGGGAAAGTGGGAGGCAGGTAAAGGCGGTACGCTCAGACCGAGGAGGTGAATTTCTTGCTTTCGCCGATTATTGTAAAGAGACGGGGATTAAGCAGCAGTTCACGGCTCCTTATTCCCCACAATCGAATGGAATTGCAGAGAGGAAGAATCGAACATTGCAAGAGATGGTGCGAGCCATGCTCCATACAACGAAACTCACACATCGTCTTTGGGGAGAAGCAATCAGGGCAGCTAACCATATTACCAACAGGAGAATAAATTCCGTTTTGGGCAACAAAACACCGGAGGAACTTTGGAGTGGACAAACACCTACGGTAAAACACTTAAGGATTTGGGGATGTGAGGCTATGGGTTACATAGAGGAAAGAAATCGGGAGGGAAAGTTTGCTGCACGGTCATGGGAAGGATATTTTGTGGGATATAGTGAAAACTCAATGCAGTATAGGATTTACAACCCAGTTACTAGAAGGGTTAAAGAGTCTAGAAATGTGGAGTTTAATGAGAACTTGGAATGGATGGTGAAAGGAGCTAATGAGTCCAAACGAGCTCAAGATTATGAGGAGGAGAGTCATTATGAGAAGTTCACTGGAGAGGAAGAAGAAGAGGACGAAGTTTTGCCAGAGGTAGGGACGAAGAAAAAGGTGCGATTTGTAGAGAAACCTTTAGAGAAAGTTTCGACACCTAAGCTTAGCGGCACCAAATCACAAGGAGATAAGGTCACCAGAGAATCACCCACTAGCATTGACAACGTGACATCAGAAGAGACACCCCTAGAGAAGGAGGATGATGACAAGATTGAGAGCAGTGATTCGGATAAAGAATTTGCAGAAGACGTACGGAGAAGTAAGAGATCCACTAAAGGGAAGGCACCGGAACGATTTTCACCTGGACAGCCATATAAAAAGCAAACCAGCTACCAGAGGGCAATTTCCGAAATTAGAGAAGGAAGGGCAGAATCTTTTCTCTTATGAAAGGCAATTACAGAAAATCGTCCAGCTGATCCTCAATCATACCAAGAGGCTCGAGACTCGGACGAATGGGAGGAGAAGTGGAAACCGGCGTTTATCAAAGAATTTAATTCTGTAAAATCGAATGGGTGTTTTGAAGAGGTAGATTTACCGGTTGGTAAGAAGGCGATTGACTCTAAGTGGGTTTTTAAGACAAAGACGGGAGCTTCGGGAGAAATTCTTAAGTATAAGGCGCGGTTAGTATGTAAAGGCTTTCAGCAGAAGGAGGGTATTGATTATTCAGAGACTTTTGCTCCTGTGGTTAAGTTTGATTCTTTGCGAGCAATTATTGCAATGGCGGCGGCGGAAGGAATGCATATCCAACAGATGGATATAGAGACAGCTTTCTTAAATGGAGAATTAGAAGAGGAGGTGTATATGAAAATTCCAGAAGGAGTTCCTGGAAAGAATGGAAAAGTATGGAGGTTGTGGAAAGCTTTGTATGGTTTGAAGCAGGCACCAAGAACATGGAACCATAAGCTTCACAAGGTTTTACTAATTTTGGGATTTAGGAGGCTTACTGCAGATTGTGGAGTGTATATTCGGGGAGAAGGTAGAGACATGGTAATTTTCAGTGTTTACGTAGATGATTTCATTTCTATCTCTCACAACTTGGATTTACTTGGAGAATTAAAGATTGAATTTCGGAAGCATTTTAGAATCACAGATTTAGGAGATGCACAATACATTGTGGGAGTTCAGATTCAGAGGAGAAAGAACGGAGATATTAAGTTGAGCCAAGAACAATATGCAAAAGAGGTACTTGAAAGATTTGGGTTTTTAGATTGTAAGCCACTTGGAACTCCCCTTGATCCTCGTGACAAGCTTTCTAGTTTTGTTAAAAGTCCCGACGTTGATGCCCCGTATAGGGAGGCGGTCGGAAGCTTAATGTATTTGAGTGTCGGTACTAGGCCAGACATTAGTGCCGCAGTGAGCGTGGTTAGTCGATATTGTAGCAATCCTAAAAAAATACATTGGGAGGCAGTGAAGAGAATATTTAGATATTTGGCTGGAACACTTAGTCTTGGAATTGTTTATAGGAAAGATGAGAGCTTGAGTTGTTATGGGTATTGTGATGCCGATTATGGAGGAGACCATGATTCAGGAAGGTCTACGTCAGGATATGTGTTTTTACTTGCAGGTGGAGCTATCTCGTGGAATTCCCGTTTACAACCTACTGTGGCACTTTCATCGACGGAGGCGGAATATATGGCTGCATGTCATGCTGCGAAGAATGCTGTGTGGATTAAGGAATTTCTATCAGAAGTTGGAGTGGAAAAAGAATGCATGCAAATACTAAGTGATAATATGTCTTCCATTGCACTTAGTAAAAATCCTATTTTGCATAAGCGCACTAAACACATTAAAATTCAGTGGCATTTTGTTCGAGATTTGGTTGCGGAAAAAGAAGTTGAATTTTTGTTTGTTCCTACAGAAGAACAAGCTGCTGATATGTTAACCAAAGCAGCATTGAAGGAAGTCTATGAAATGGGAAAGACATTAGTGGGCATGGAGTAAGAGGGGGCTTTTGAGTGTCTCAGTAAGAAGGGGAATGTTAGGATATTGTACTGAGCACTCACTTAGCGACGAGATACTCTCGTAGCTAAAGTAGCGACGACTAGCGACAAAAGTAGTCTCGTCGCTAAATATTTGAAGTGACGTAGAAGTTAGCGACGAAGTAGTTTCGTCGCTGGATATTTGAAGTGACGTTGAAATTAAGTGTTCGTTTCGTTTCACGTATGTTTGAATAGTACTATAGAAGTGACGTGGAAATTGCTTGGTAGTTTCGGTTCACGTAAGTTCAAGTCATACCGTGTGATTCAAGTTGGTTCGCGGTTGACTCTCTTTGTCGTACCGTGTTGTTCAAGTCGGTTCAACTTATTGGTCGTGTGTTTCACCGCGTTGGTTCCTACGCGTTTTTGGTCGTGTACCTATATATACTTGTTGAGACTTCGTGGTAGTATTATCTTTCGGAGGGATAGCTTGTGAAGAAGGCGTAGAAAGGTCAGAAGTAAAAAGAAGGAAGAAAAAGGAGTTGTATTTGCATTGTGCTTAATATATATATTGAATGTTTTTGGAGGAACACCATTGTGAAGTGTATTTTATTTGGATTGTAAACTTTCAAGCGCTGGCATCCCGGAGTGGCTCTTTTGGCAACTTATGCCAAAAAAGCTGACAGATTGACACGTGGCAGGTGTCTAGTAGATCCCAAGGAATAAAGGGACAAAGCCTTGGCCTCGGATGTGAAAGATACATCGTTTATATTGGAACCGTACCAAAACCGTACAGACGTCATGGCGGCGACTTGAAACTTTGAGACCTCCATAAGTCCTCAGAGTGGACAGCTTCCAAGAAGCCTCTAGGATAACCCTGACCCCTTTGTGTTTCAGCAAGAATAACTGCCACCCTGGCAAACAAAAACTCTGACCACCTTCACCCCTGTGAAGGCAAGACTCCCCTGAGTCGATAGCAAAAAGAATCTCTGAATTTGCTCCCCTGAGCAGTAAGTTATGGAGGGTCAAGAAGCTCTCTGGGAGAGAGGGTCCTATCTACCAATTTTTATAAGTCCTATCTCTCTCACAAACTCTATCTACTGATGTAAGAAACCAATCATATTACTTTTCCGTACACAAAAGTACAGTTGCCGGTGTACTTTCTGTACGAATACTGTACGACATGGCCTAAATGTCGACACGTGGTGTGTCCAGATTTGCTCCCTTAATCCTCGGAGATGCCGCGATCCAATGTATTTCTGCCACGTGACATCCGATGTGGCAATGACAAAAAACCGCCGAAATCCTCTTCCGCGATCTCGGCATTCATTCCGGCCGTCCGATTAAATGCAGATTTAATCGTAGCCGTAATAAATACATGCGCGGTATTCGTTTCGCTATCGAAACAAATGCGCGGTACTTGTTCCTTGTTCGTACCTTAATCCGTACTTTTACATAACTGGATCTATGTATCCCGTAAACATTTGCAGTTAAATGAATTATCCTACTTAATTATATTTAAATAAATATCAAACACTTCATAGTCTATCACTAGTTTAAGAATTAAAGGTTAGGACTACCGGCCACCATTTATCTAACTTTCCGTAGGTACCAGGATCAAATCCTGGTTCCGACAACTACCCTTTTAGTAAATAAACTTATCGGTAAATAAACTAATCTATTTCCCGTAAATCTCTGGATAGCCTAGGCAGCCATGGCTCTAGCTTCCACTCCAATTTCCCAGTGACTGCGACAATTGTGGGAGTTGGAGAGAGAATTTAGAGATAGACTGCCTCGGCTTCTTTCTGTATTTTAATTTAGACCTAGAAAATACTTAAAAAAGGAACCATCAATTTCTACACGACTGTACTTTCTGCACGTCCGGGGAATAAGACATACAGCTGAGTGTACATGCCGTACATTTATATGTACGGATCGCCGATAGTTATCGTTATCGATGTTATCGCCGATAAGTACCCGATATTATCGGCTACACTTATCGGCGATAGGACCGATAACGATATATCGAACCAATGTATCGATTATCGGGAACCCGAAAAAAGGTCCATATCGGTTATCGGTAAATGCTTACCGATACACAACACTAGTTTTTACGACAGATTTTTTACAACCAGATAATATACATCTCTTTTAAAACCGAACTAATCTCTATGATTCCTTCCTCTTGTCTAACATGATTGGCAAGAAGCCAATCTAATCTCTACATTAACTGCTTTTACAGTTTTGGCTTCTCATTTCTATATTCTTCTATGCAAGGTTCAAAATACTTAAAACTAAATATAAACGAGCCTATATTTAACCACTCTTATTCCTCTACGTACCATATTGTTACGGCTTCAGAATTGTGACCCGGCCTCAATTTTTTCCAGCATTTTAATTCTGTTGGTGCACACCTAGTGTAATCTAGTTCAGCAGCTGGTCAATTTCGTCCGTCGACATTTTGGATTTTCATGCAAAGCACACTTTTTCCGAAGATCTCCAGTTACAAATCTGTGTTCTTGAAGGTCATGGAAAACAACGATTTATCAAACTTGAATTCAAATTTTAAAATGGTGTAGAAGCTGGCCAGAATGTACACATCCGATAGTATTACGTTAGCAGCCATAACAAAAAATAAAGATTAAAAACAAATGAACAGGAAAGGACAAAAATAGATAAAGAGACAAATGAAAAAGAAAACAGCAAGGACAAAAGAGGCTGTCGCGAACTTAAGCTCAATATGTTGAATGAATGAAAAGACAGTGGGACGTTTGAGTTTTATACAGTAACTCAAACGGGGAAGCCGCACTATATAAAAGTGGAGGTAGAACTAATCTAGGTACATCTAGTAGTGGTAAAAGACTTACTAGTTAGAAAGATTCCAAGAGTTAGTGGGAACCTTTCTACGCTAAAACGATATGTACAACGAAGGTACAAAAAGTACAGGAACACTAATTAAAGTAGTATACTTAACACTTAGTGTTCTAGGACTTAACTATCAAGAAAGTAAAAACTAACTAAACATAATGGTTCAATAGTAGAGTGGAATGTTTGAATTCCACTAGATAGATATATTAGCTTTTGTCCCATCCTTGAAAGCGTCATTTTACTTCCATCTCGCAATAGCTGAAAATCAAATCCTCCCACTTCTTCTCTTCAAGCAAGTCTCTCCTCTCATCCAGCCCTGTCTCTGTCTCTGTCTCTCTGTCTCTGTCTGTCTCTGTCCTGTTCTCTCTCTGTCTTTCTCTCTGTCCCTCTCTCTGTGGCACTTGCTTCATTTTCGGCGCACCCCTACCATTTTCACAGAGGAGCCAGAAAAAAATTCTTTGTAGCTCACTCAAACAAACGACCTATTCTCTTCTTGAAAGTCGAGTTTTTGCACATTTGAAATTTCCATTGACCCTTTCTTTTTAGTACCCTCATTGCCCGACTAACATATCCAGCAAATAAACGTCTCCATTGCCTTTCCTTCTCCCTCTCTCATCAGAGGCTTTTCCTCTTCGCATGGCTCCTCCGCTATTCGCACGTGTCCAGCAGATAACATCTTTTCCATGGATTTTCCTTCTTCCTGTTGCTGCATTGAGCAAGATATGCCGTTCAATACTGGGGTGGGTGTGTGGGTCCGTATAGAAGGAGAGGCCATGAAAGGCCACAATAGTCCGTACACCCTCAATACACTCAAAAGTACTAATTAAAGACCCGCCAAACCCGGCATGAGGGCTGGTGACGAAGTGGTTAGCGCATTTTCTCCAAGTGTGGGAAATGTCAAATCTAACACTTAGTCTCATGATAAGCTCTTCCACTTAGCATGGATCCTCAGCTATCATAACATATCCAGCAGAAAACACCCGGTGCTCGACTCCTCTTGCAAGTCAGCATCTCCGCCATTCTTTTCCCGTCTCCTCTCCTCTTGAAGGCAAAAATCTCCTCCATTCCGTTCCCGTCTCCTCTCCTCTTGAAAGCAAAAATCTCCTCCATTCCTTTCCCGTCTCCTCTCCTCCTGAAAGCGATCATCTCCGCAGTTCCTTTCCCCTCTCCTCTCCTCTTGCCAGCCAGCATATCCACTATTCCTTTCCCGTCTCCTCTCCTCTTGAAAGCAAGCATCTCCGCCATTCCTTTCCCGTCTCCTCTCCTCTTGAAAGCGATCATCTCTGCAGTTCCTTTCCCATTTCGTCTCCTTTTGCCAGCCAGCATATCCGCCATTCCTTTCCCCAGCCTGACAACATACTACATTGAAAGACATTTTCATGAAGCTGTCGAGTTTTTTTGTGTACCTTATCGTCACTTCCTTATCATACATATTTTCCAGCGAATACTGACTGCATTTTATTTCCATTAGGGATTTGCTGGCATTGAAATTTTGTTGAGCTACCAGCCCTTCCCATAAGAAAGGCAGAGAGCAGGCCATGAGACCTATCAGATCCATGAGACGCATGACTGCACAACTGTTTGCTACAATTCCCTCTACCAAGCCCGTCCTCTTCATCTGTTCCATGAAAACTGAGCTTTCAGTTTCACACAATTGGAGACAAGCTAAATCTTTTTCCCACTTCCAGCTGGTTTTTGACGACATAGTTTTAAAAAGCAGTGATTGTTGTTGTGGAAGCTTGTAAATAGACAGAATATTATTCTCAAGTAGTACCTGGAATACAGTTTTTTCATCGACGTTTCCTTTTTTTTGTTTCACTTCAATTAACGATGAGACTTTTTCCTTAGATTCCCATATTGAACTACCGACACTAACAATTAGGTTTTCCAGCAAGCTAGCACCGATATCCGTCAATTGGTCTGCAATAAATTCCTCCATTGAGACTTACGTGGAACGACGTACAAGAATCACAAAAAAACTGTAAGAGACGGCGAGGGAGAGGGGGAGAGAGAGAGAGAGCGGTGAGGGAGAGCGAGAGAGAGAGGGGGCGGTAAGGGAGAGCGAGAAAGAGAGAGAGAGAGACAGACAGAGGGCAGGAGAGAGGAAGGGTTAGACGGACAGACTGGGTAGAGAGAATTACATGCTTTCAGGAAGACGGGAAAAGTTAACGTTTCATAGCCATGCCACATCAAGGCTTCTGTCGATGTCACCGTCACCGTCACCGTCAAATATGCCTAGCTGTAACGCGCTAAATGAAATTTGATTTTTCGGTTTGACGGTCAACGATAAAAGCAAATCCTGTCCATTCAAATCAAATTGCCCAACCTGCGACCGCCCTGCATTTGTACGGTTGTACTTTCAAAATTGTCCACAAGACCGAGCAACTACTGTACAGTACAGTGCTGTACAGTAGATCGCTTGTCGTTATTGGTGTTAACAACACTACTGTAGTTTTGTTGCGGCTTTATTTGGCACAGAATCATATATTACTGTAGTGTTTTTGACATTGAAAATCTGAAATATTATTAATGCGAAGTTTTCATTTAGAATATAATTTTCAAGTAGGGATTTCACAGTATGTGTGATTCGTGCGGTAGTACAGATTACAACTATTCCCAGCGCACTAAACGACACTTTTGATCTAAGGTCAAGAGTACGGTATGACAAACCGCCCAAAATTGTCGCGCTGAAATTGTTGACCTTGCCGACTTTTTGTTTTGAATTGGTCGCTTTATTTTTACTTGTCGGCACTTCCACAGAATTTTTTAGAAAAGCTTAGGGCTCGGGAACTGGCGGTCTGAAAATTGTGTGAAAAGGTGATATCAACGCACAAATGTTGACTCCCGTTTACGCGTCCCCCCGAAACGGACGTTTTATGTGCCAATGGGACGTATCACAAAACAATGCAAGTACAGGGCACCGTAAATCGTGATTAGGGTAAAATTGTAGGAAACAAATAGTGTTATAAACGCTATTTTAGGTTCAAGAACTCGTAGCCAACCAGATATCAACGCTAATTAACACACATAACGCTAATTTGTACACATATTCCCATAGTTTAGCAGCCTTCTTTATTAGTATGGATCAAATTTGGAGTACGATTTTCCGTGTCGACGCCGTTATCTGACACTTATTATGCACTTCCGTACGAAAATATTAGTAAGGAATGACACATTTCGTACATCACACTATTTAAATACCTCCTGAATTAGAGCAAGCGCAAAGGAAAAATTATATTATCAATTCTATTTCAAGTTCAAAGGTCGTCATGGAAGGGCGGCGATATAGTGTTATTAGCATTAAAAGCGATTCACGGTGTAGTGTCGTTTTCGTGTCAGAAAACGTTTTTTTTGCGCGATGACCTGTTTCTTTGACCCAATGCGTTGACCGGATCATTATTGCGCCAATTAGAATCAGCCGCGAGTATCATTACAACCTAGAAAGCTAAAAGTACGAGAAGGACGAAAACATTTGACAGCGTGTTTTCACGGCTTTTTCCAAATTGTTGGAGGCTCAATCCCCAAATTGGACGAATCAGATTCCTGTTTGGGACGGTCAAAACTATTTCAATGTATCTCATTTTTTTTCCTTCCCGAAAAGTACACCTGTAACAAAATAACAGGTCCATTCTGTAACCTCCGACTCTTTGACTTTGAAAAGTCAAAACGGACGCCGCGAGAATTTAGTTATTTACTGGAACGAGAAACTAAGGGAGTACACAAAAAAATAGGTCTGGACATGATATAATTATTTGAAAGGACTCCATACAGGCATACATACATAGCCAACTCCCATCCTCCTACTGAAACAGAAAAAGCTCATTTTGTCACTGCTGCAAAGGAGAAACTAAGAAAACTTATAAACCCTAGAATAATATACGAACCTGCAGCCATGTCAGCCCAGCCTCATGGCGAAAGATACATCGTCGCACTCGACTTCGGAACCACATTTTCCGGCGTCGCATTCGCTCGCAAATCCTTTCCTGACGATGTTTTCCTCATCCACCATTGGCCGTCGCAGGAAGAGGCTGCGATGCCGTACTGCAAAACGCCAACTGCGCTTTGGTACATGCTGGACGAACGAGGTGTCTGGGTCGCACGTGCGTGGGGCTGGCCAGCTGTCGCCGGTTTCGCCAAAGAATCCGAAGCTGCAAGACGTAGCAAATCCAAGGCAGAAAAACCTGCAGGATATATTCTAAAGAAATTCAAGCTCCAGCTGTCAGATGAAGGGACGCCTGAAATCCAGGGCGGGCTTCCTCCCGGTGTTACTGCTGACAGGGCGATTGCAGACTACTTGCGAGGCATGTCTACGTTTGTTCTGAACGAGCTGCACAAAAACTTTGGCACACACGTGCGAATGAAGGAATTAGAGTGGGCGCTCACTGTGCCAGCTATCTGGGGAGAAAGGGCAAAGCAGAAAATGCGCGATCTTGCCCGAGAAGCCGGGATGACTGTCGAAGGATCTCCGCCTCTCAGCATCATTCTGGAGCCAGAGGCGGCATCCACATATTGCCACCACAAGAAGGCGGTCATGGTGCAGAAAAAAGACAGAATCTTGATTCTTGACGCGGGAGGAGGCACAGTGGACATTGTGCTTCATGAGAAGGTGGGAGATGGAGCGGAGGTGAGAGAGGTAACGAGGAGCAGTGGAGGACTGTGCGGGTCTTCCTACCTTGACGAAGGTTTTTTTAAATTTTTGGAGCAGAGGATAAGCTGTTTGAAGAGCTGCGTGCAGCAGGATCCGAGCATGATAGGAAAGCTGACGAAGCAATGGGATGAAATCAAGAGGACATTCAGGTGAGATCACATCTATTCAGTCAAAAATCGGAAATTTGACAAAATTTGAGCTACATGTCCCATTTAATTTAACGTTTGAGATTCTTGTTTCTTTGTTGTGAGATAACTGTGTCTGTATGTGCAGCACTGTAGTCAAATTATTTTTACAAACATAATTAAAATTTATACACATGTTCCCTTCTGAATATCCAACCTCGTGATTCTTCTGCTCAATGACCGTTTTTGTTAACAAAATATTTTACATTTTTATGTTTTCAGCGGTGACGGTCGCCCGAAATACTTTGATGTTCCAAACAAGCTTGCCGCTGCTTGGGAGAGAACAGGTGCTGATGAACCTGATTTTGATTCAATTGAGCTTACAAATAAGGACTTGGAGGGAATCTTCGACCCTGTAATAAATAAAGTGATCGACCTTGTGAGGGCACAACTGTCTGAAGCTGGGAAATGCAAAGTCATTCTTGCAGTGGGGGGGTTCTCAGAAAACGCCTATCTCATTAAGAAAGTGAACGAGAAATTCAAAAGTACAGGTATAGTTGAAATGGTTGTGGTGCCGCCCAGTCCCGGTGCCGCGATCTGTCACGGAGCGCTGCTGCAGAGATTGCATCCGGGCAAAATTCTTTCGAGAGTTGCGCGAAAAACATATGGAGTAGCTATTTTGAGCCCCTTTGAGCCTGGTGTTCATCCAGAAAGCAAGCGTCTTGTCCTCAGCGACGGAGAAGCTAGATGCAACAATGTGTTTTCCGTATTTGTGAGAAATGGAGAAACAGTAGACACCAATTCTGTCATTAAAAAAAGGCAAATCCCAATGGAGGCTACTGATGTAAGGATCGTAGTTTCAGTATATAGTACCGACTCGCCGTCACCCGCTTTTGTGGATGAGCCAGGAGTGACATTGGAGGGCACAATTACAGTGGACATGCCTGACACCAGGCTTGGAAAAAAAAGGGAGGTTGAGATCAGCATGTCTTTTGGAAAGACCTGTATTGAAGTGACGGCGCGAGGAATCAATTTCAAGGAAGGAGAAAATTCATCGAAGTTGCCAGTAAGATTTGCGACGTGACTCTTTGACATCAGATGTCTGCTTCTACTATATGAAGAATTGTTAATTTTCATAAAAAAGTATGTAAGAATCTGCATAAAAAAGCATATAAGGACTGTTAGTGTCCATAGGAAAGCATATAAAAACTGATAGTGTGCAACCTTAAAGAGGTCACGGTATGCCAGCTGTCCAATTGTTAGCCTGCCCTTAATCGTTCTGCCAGTGGATAGAAATATCAGCTTTTAGAGTATAAATCAGCTTTATGAACAGATTATTTAATTATTTGGTGGATTCACTATAGTTTTACTTTGTGAGATCAAATTTATTTTATTTGTGTATAAATTTTAATTTTAGTTTTAATTTTATTCTTATTGTTAGCAACGACAGTCTTGTCGATGTATGCTTCTGAAAAAGACAAGGTCTGGGGTGATAAATGAAATGATTTCTTAATAGATATCAATAGTTACATATCTTAAGGTCTGCATATATACAAAATTTGAATATCACATCCGACTAAAATCATCAAAACATTTAGAAACTAAAAAATAGAACTGTGTTTATGGACGTCGTCAATTACTTTTCTCTTTTTGGTGCAATATTGTTGTCTTGTTTTGTATCGGCTAAAGCTCTTCACCGCTATTAGTTGATGAAATAGAAGAAATTAACCAGAAGTAATTAGATAAAATTGAAACGAATCTGAAATGAAATGAAAAAAAAAATAACAGCAATGAATGTCTTGTAAATGAAAGCAACAGATGGAATTCAGAAAACTCTTTATCTCTGGAAGCTTTGGCTTGTTCAAGAAAGAATCTTAAGAAAAAGAAAGAAAAGAAACGAAAAATGAAAGAAAACAGAGAAGAAAAAAAAAAAAAAAAAAAAGGAAAAAAAAAAAAAAAAAAAAAAAGAAAAAAAAAAAAAAAAGAAAAAATCGAAAAAAAAAAAAGTTGGGAAACTTGGAATGAGGACCCCAGAATGACATGCAAGTCACACGTGTGTATGGAAGAGGGATTTTTAAACTTGTAAAAAAGTAGACAATCTAGATATATGGGCAATATAATCAATACACTCAAATGTTGCCGTCATTAATCGTCAATATTGATTTTGTGTACAAAAAAAACACGAGATTATCTAGCCAAGGATGTTATCATATATGGGCTTTTCAAGGTTTTTCTAAGGTTTTTTAGGGTTTCCTAGGGTTTGAAGAGTTTTTAGGGTTTTTTTTGTTACTTTAGGGTTATTGAGGAATATGTTAATTAAGTTTCAACAAAATGACTTTCTTTGCTCTATTTTCTTGTGTAGCAAACAAAAGAAAAATATTTATTCATAGCGTACCGTTGAAATTTATGATCCAAAATTTATTATATTTGTGAGGATATTTCTTGTTAGCTCTTGTCGTATACCAAATAACTGGATGTGTAAACTAGTTCTAGTTACAATGATTATACAAATCATAACAAGAATCATAACAATAATCATGATAATGATGAGGATGACATTAACGACAAGAGTTATGAGGATGTACTTCACATTCGTTTAGCAGGAGTGAACCCGGGAGCTATCCACTTTCTGTACTTGCGACTTAATTAAAATTGACATGTCCAATCTAATTTAAGGATCACAATAACAAGGATGATAACAGCGAGAACCATACTGACAGGGATGATAGTAAATTAACAAGGATTTAATAAAGAGGATGATTACAACCAAGGTGACAATGCCGAGGATGACAATAACGAGGATGAAAATAGCGATGATGTTAAAAACAATAATGATAATAACGGTGACGATTACAAGGACGATGATAGTAAAGACGAAAGAATCATAGTAAATATGAAGATAATAGCAAAGATGGCAAGATTTGAACTACAAATACACAGTTTTATTTTCCTAACGAGACCGATTTGGATTAATCGTGAAAGATGGATGGTTGTATTGATGGTGATGGCATTCTCCTCCATTTTGAGAAATGTGTTGAAGTTGTCAACAGTTGCTTCAGATGTTAAAAATCTAAACAACCACCCAATTATTTGTAAGCTTAAACTTCACAAATACCGAAAATTGAAATGAATTGAATTGAACCGAACTGAACCGAACCGGACCGAATGGAATCGAATTGAACTGAACGGAATTGAACAGAACTGAACTGAACTGAACTGCATTGAATTGAACTGAACTGAACTAAACTGAACAGAATTGAATTGAACTGAATTGAATTGAACTGAACTGAACTGAATTGAATTGCTGGCTGTCTGTTGTCAAACTGAAACTTGAATGTACTATCAAATCAGTAACAGCTTCCAATTTGGGTACGGGGGTTTACATGGACGTGTCAGATTTAGTCAAGAATTTCTAAATAAAAGCAGGTTGACAATATCCAGAAAAAATCCCAAAGAAACACAATCAAAAAAATAATGGTATCCAAGACTATTATTTACAAAAATAAACTTTACAATGTCAAACTTTTGGCCAACGAAAAAAGACAGAAAACGCTTTAGTATATGAAGACACAAAAGGCCAGACCCTGTACTGTGTATCTCTCTCCTTCCTTTCATGCCTTGGATCATACAAAAGGAACTACAAAGTTGAAACCGATACATCAGTTTGCAAATTGTCTTTTCTAGAATTAGGTATATGTGGATACACCTGGCATGGAATGACGATATTTCTAATTCGGAACCCGGGAAGCGTCATGAATGCCGAAACTGCATTTATTTTTTCCTTCTCCGTCCACTCGTCATCGAATGGGCGAATCAGCTTCACGTGAATACCGTCCACACTAATATTTTCCTTAACACGAATAATCGAAGCAGGCGGATTGAATGAAAACGCAAGGCAATGAATCTTCCAAGCAGAGAGACTGACCTCCTGAAATTCACTCAAAAGCCCATCCATATTGCTGGAGATATCATGAAAACTGTCATTTCCATTATTCATGAAACTCATCCGGAGTAGTGCCCACTTTTCATCACAGAAAGCTTGAAATTTTCGGTTTTTCTTGTAGATTTCCTGAACCATGTCACTTTTCAAACCCGAGCTTTCCATGAAACGATCGTTACATCGAGAAACCGCATCTATGGATGTCTCTCCACCGGCTTGAAATTGCTCATTCTCAAAGTTTTCAAAGACAAGGCTGACCACTTGGCTGATCAACACATTCTTTAATCCAGTACGACCTTGTTGTACTATGTGATTCAGTGTCTGGGAGACTATTTTATGCGGATCGACTCCTTTCTGCTCAAAAAATTTCAGAAGTCTTTGAGTAAAAGTGGCTAGGACATGTCGAAAGTCAGAAAGGGCATTTATGAGATGAGCAGGAGCAGGTCCATCCACTCTATATGAGCTGCTGTACCCCTCCACTAGCTTAGCATGAGCTGTCTCAAGAGCTTGAAGGTCGTTTTCCAGTTCGGAAATGCGATCATTTGCCATAGATTGTTTTTTTTTTAGCTCTTCAATCGTAGCTTTTGCCATATTAAAATCTTTTTGGAAGTCATTGACACCTTGGGGCGTCATCTTCATTTCTTCTCTTAATTTATTTTTACCAGAAGGAATTGCGTCAATCGCACTGTTTTCAGAGGGAATACCGCCCTGCAAGAGAAAATTCAAAAACTATATGTTAAACAACAATAGCTTGAAAGGGTTTTGAAATAGTATTACATGAGAATTTTGTCAAACACATTGTAATCTAAAGCAGGACAGCCATTTATTCAATTGCATTTGATAAACCATCTTTCAATGGAGTGCTAGAAACACAATCAGTTAATATAAAAATAGTTACAAAAACACATCTCGAATTTAATAAGGCAAGAAATTACACTGGTAAAACAATTAAAAAAAATTGAACCCATGTAAAAAAAGAGATCTTTTTCCACCTGACAATTCGCCAAAATTCAAAATCCTTCCATTTTCAGTTCATCATGAGCTCAAGCATCAAACAAATCGTCATATTCTCAAAGACTTTCTAAAATGGAAAAAGCAAAGGAAAAATAAGTACAAACAAATGACAAGTCTACCTGCTCTTTCGAATCTGGTAATCGAATTTTCTGGGGTAGGTTTTTTTCTTCTTTCTCTGCAGTTTTTTTCACTGTCGCCTCTGTCGTGGACGGTCTTTCATTCAGACCGACAGAGTCATTCAAAGTCCTTTGTCTCATATGTGTTCCGTACAGTTTGGCAATATAGCGAACCATCTTCGAAGTTTTCTGGTTCCTGCCCATATGACTGGCCTTGACTCCTGAAAGCTTGGAGGGGTCCACATACTCGTACAGCTCCATTCCAATATTGCTTTCTTCGGGATGATGGTCCAAGAATCGGTCGATTGCGTCATATAATAGGTCAGAGCTTCTGCGAGCTTGATCTGGTAAGGCTTTTACCAGATTTAATATGTGGAGGTGGAATTCTCTACTATGACAAGCACCCCAATATAGATAGCTGTCTACCAGTGATCCCACAGAAAACATCTCTTCTGACGGAAAATCGGTGTCGCTTCTCTTGACAATTTCACTGTAGCGGTTGAGAATGGATAACACAGTTTGTACTTTCAAAGCTTGAAGACTTTCCAGTTTTAAGTTATGCAACTGACTGCTCAACAGTTTCTCCAATGCCTCTGTGTAGAACTCACTCTTAAGCTCACATGAAAATTTTAACAAAGTCACAGTGTACAAATTGTCAGTATGTGACTGTAATGCCCGATAAATTAGCCATTCGAGAAAGGTACGAGTGTTGATTTCCAGCCTTGGACCATTGTCATTTAAAATTGGTAGCTCAGATGACGTGGCCCTTTCGTTGTCATAAATGGGATAGCTCAGTAACCAATTAAAGTCTTCTTTAGCAAGATGGTTTCCTAGCTTGACAAAGGCTAGAGATGACTGGTAGAACAGGTTTAGCATTTTCAGAAGCATGCTCGGTGGCAAAGACACTAATCTTCTAAAAAATTCTATGGCTCGAGGGACTACTTTAACATCGTCTAAACGTTTCGCATAATCTGCAAAAAAATAATGTAGTTCAACTTAATCAGCAACAGCGATGAATGGTTCGTACTGCAACTGTTCCATTGACATTCTTCAAACGAAATCCAGAAAGAAACAATTTCAATGTAAACCATTAAATTCCAGAAGTGTAGCACAACGTGATATGAGTCTCTGGAGAACTTCAACATTGGCAGAGATTCAGTTACCACAACTCAGAGATAGATTTATTTTTCAAGTCAAAAGCCGAGAAAAAACCGAAAATGCCAGACTGTGGATTCTAAGCAAAATGAAGTAGCACACGCATACGAACTCCTCACTTATGAAAACTATTCGGCAGTAAAACAGTTACAGAATGAGATAGTGAATGAACATATTGCCGTGTCTCAGCAACGAGTGTTTACGAGGATTTGCAAAGGTTTTCGGTTTAGATTCTTACCTAGGACGATCTTTTGGCAATCTGCGACATTCATATCCAAAGAGCTTGTTTCATTTACACAATCCAGGAAACAAAATGCGCTGTCCACAATGGCAGATTCATGGTCCTGGCGAAAGTTGCTTTCGTAATGAAGAGTGATAATGCCACTGCTTAAGTTTTCTTCTGCAGCGCGCCGGTTCTCGGATACGTGCAGCACTGACGCCTTATTGGTTCGTTTATTGCGAGGGATCCGGTCGTGCCACGTCACCGCTTCGGAACTATGATGCCCGAAGACATTCTTGGCGGGGGAAAACGGTTTGTTATGCATTCTGGAAGAGGGAGACAGCAAGGAAGAGAACGACAAGGAAAGCTAGTTGAAGGGAGGAGGAAGGAAGGGAAACAAAACGTGAGAACTAGAATGGAAAGAGATAGGAAGGTGATTGAGGGATAACTTGGAAGGAGGTTCATGGCCGGCTAACATTCGGCATTTTGTCGTACTTTTTCGTACTGTGTCGTATCGTACTGTGTCGTACGTGTCAACGGTCAGGCGACAAGCCTTTTTCGGTTTTTTCTTTCCTGTTCGCTGTTGACTGTACTTTTATAGAACAAGAGAGAGGAGGGAAGATAGGATTTTTGAGAGTCCACCCTCTTGAACCAAAATTAGGGTTTTGATTCGACTGTTTCTATGTTCCTCTGTCACGTCACGTATCTCCTGCAACACGGACGAACTGCACCGATATTTTTGCGCCTAGTACTGTACGGCATTCTCTGAATCGTACGTTGTTTTGACGTATAACTGTACCAGCAATAGAAAAGTCGGTGAGCTGTTTGTCGGCACTGCGGGCACGGTGAGTACAATGAACGTACACGCGTCACTTGATGTACAGAAGTGACACGTCGTCATCTCTCGTCCAATCTTCTTTCTAGATCGCATGAACAGCAGCGTCATTTTTCTGTCCTCTGATCCTCTCCTAGGTTATGAGTAGATGTGAGATATTACCTCGGCAGATATATCAATCCGTACTTGATTATCCAATTTGTTATGTAACCTGCGAGAGAAATTTGTTGACTTTGGCACGCGGCTTTGACTTTAGTTCACTGACATTCCGTGTCAAGCTGTGTGCCGTACATATGTTTGTCGTGAGGGGAATAGTCGGTTGAGAGAAAACGATTGTGTGGTCCAATTCAGCGTTTGCGTGTTTGGGCACAATCTCTCCCACTGCCGGACGCGCTACCTCTCCACCCCCGTGTTGGAGACATCTTCAAAGTCAAAGGAAAATCGCAGCAAAAACAAAATACAAGAATTTAGTAAAAAATGGTACGGAAAAAGGTTGACAAAAAGAGTTAAAGAACTTTTACAGAAAAGTATAGAAATTGTACAAAGAAGTACTTGAATCAAACTAAAAACAGTTGCTACAGTAGTGGGCACTAAATGAAACTAAGAATCAAATTGTACGCCTATTGATGTCGGTGAGGAAAAATAAAAAGCAAAACTGAACCGCACCGACGCTAAAGTAAAGAATATGAAAAAATATCTATATACAGTATATAGTATACACAGGAATACAGTTTTAGGACTGTTGTGATAGAAAATACAGTACTGTAGAGTTACGTAGTGCCGTACAGCGAAAGTAACAGAAAAGAATCGTCTAGGATGAAAGGTATGCAAGGTTCCGTACTGTACTTTAATCTAGACGTAGATCCAAATGGATCGGAACTGAAACTGAATTGGTCTAAAATTGGTCACGTGACACCCTCCCTTAATTCCAGTTTGAAAAACGACTGCCTGGCGAAATTTGTCCGTGGAGCGCCTCAGTGAGAAAATCGGCAGCCTGTTCTGTGGAGGGGAGATACGCGAAAGTAGCGGCAAGACCGCCGATTTTCTCCCAGGATCCAACTGAACTATACAGTACACCGCGCATCGTAATTACTAATTAGAGCAATGAAAAAATTAGAGTAAAAAAAGAGAAAAAAATAATTAGAGTAATTTACTCTAATTTATGTGATAGAACTGTTTCAGAAAGGAATTTACTCTAATTTATGCGGTGTACTCTAATTTGGCAAGTTAATATCCTCTACTGTAAATAAGGTATTCGTACAGAATCTGACAAAACGTACAGTTTATCGTCACTATGACGTTTGCACTACGCGGATTGTTAAAACGCAGTTACATGATAATGGCTTGTATTAAATCACTATTTGTACTTTTTTTATTTATAAAAGTACAATTTTGCACGGACGGACGTCATCCGTACTCCACACTATTTAAAACGAACATATATTAGAATTAAAAACGCTAATTAAACCTTACCTTAAATAGTATAATGAAAAAATTAGAATCATCTACTCTATTTGATGTGATAGAGTCGAAATTTTGAGCGACCGAATTAGAGTAATTTACTCTAATTACGATTCGCGGTGTACACCGCGCATCGTAATTAGAGTAATGAAAAAATTAGAGTATAAAAACTGAAAAAAACAATTAGAGTAATTTACGCTAATTTATGTGATAGAGCCTTTTCAACGATGAAGTTTACTCTAATTTATTTAAGTACTCTAATTTGGCACAGTAATATCATCTACTGTAAATAGGGTATTCGTACAGAATTTGGCAAAACGTACAGTTTATCGTCACTATGACGTTTGCACTACGCGGTTTGTTATAACGCAGATACATGATAACGGCCTGTATTTCATCATTATTTGTACTTTTTTACTTAATAAAGTACAATTTTGCACGGTCTGACACCGTCCGTACTCCACACTATTTAAATCGACCCTATAATAGAATGAAAAACGCTAATTAAACTTTACCTTAAATAGAATAATGAAAAAATTAGAATCATTTACTCTATTTCATGTGAAAGAGTCGAAATTTCGAGCGACCGAATTAGAGTAATTTACTCTAATTACGATGCGCGGTGTAGTGAATTACTGTACTTTTATCTTTTTTTTGTCGACCACCAGAGAAAATTTCTACAAACAAACATAGCCTCGATTGGAGTCATTGTTTGATTGTTTCATTAGGGTCAAGCTACAGTATTTTTGGTAGAAGTCCATTCACACAAAAATTTCCGATACTTGTCTTGAGAGGTGAAGTCATGACTGACATGTTTCTTAAGACTGAAAAATGGAATGTGGCACAAAGAGGTGGTGAAGTTTCGCGGTAAAATAAAAATTTATCCTCAGAATAAATGGTTAGCTCATCAGAGGGGAATAATAAGTACGCTGTAAAAACATCTATTTTCCGTGCACACGTGTTCGACTTTCGATTGGAGACCGCCAATCGAAAAGTGAGAACCTTACCTTTCAATCGCAACCGTCAGATTGACAATCTGACATGCGTGTGCACGGAGATGAGATGTTACAAGTGGCGAAAAAAACATTAAACACTAATAGCGGTGTACTACCACGTGTCGCCAGTAATGCGTCTCTATAATGACTTTATATCACGTCACCTAAGCATTCCACCATACAAACATACTTATCATGGCATCAAATGCCGTCACTTCCTTACAAAAGCGAGAACCAATAAAACTCATTTAACTGCTCATGGCCACATATATAAAAAAAAAACATTCAAAACCAGGATTTAAAACTTAAGCCAGGAATTCTCTAAGCTTAAAGCCTGCACAAGGAACATGCTGTTTTTTTTTTTTTTTTTTTTAAAGTGTGTTTTCGATCAATCCCAAACTCAAAAAAAACATGTGGGTAAAAAACATTTATTTTTACTTTCAGCTAAAAAACACTTACAGCTTGAAAAAAAAAATGTCTCATGTGAGCAAATCACCCTTAAGTATTAAACATGATATCCACAACAGGACAGGATGCCCATTATAGTATTATTTAATGATGAAAGATTACAGCAGATGAAATTAAACTGTACAAGGAAGAGCGTAATTCAAATCGGGATTTCCAACACCAATATGTCAACTTTTGAGCCTCAAGAGTACGAATTCACTTAAAAGGGAAATAAAAGAGCAAGATAAGCTGACGTCAGCGATAGATTTAAACAACAAAAAGTTGGATAAAAAGCAATGAACGTAAAACAAATTCTCAAACCTGCTAAAATATAGTCACCAACATTTATGACACTCTTACAAATGAGCTTGAATCCTTTTTTTAACAAGTAACCTAAAAAATCATCCAACATTCACTGCAACAGACTGCAGCAAAAAATGACGTCTACCACAAAACTTTCCCTGAATGCTAATAATCCCAAAACTAGTCAAACATTCAAAAAAGGGGCAGGATAAATTAAAAAGCACGATGGTAAACCATCTGAGTCCGGGGGTACAAAAGGGGTTCAGAAACTATTCCACAACTATTGGATGACCTCAACATGGCTGGATTGTATTTCTGACCAAAAACCCGGGCAGCACCATTTTTTTTTTCCTTTGGTTTTTTTTTTTTTTTTTACATTACGTGTTCTCTTATGTGATTGGTCCTCTAGTTTGTTCATAAGTTTGCGACGGATTGAATTCTTGTACGGTTCACGTCGGTGCGTTTCGTTTTCGAAATTCTTCAAAATCGAGAAAGTGCATTCCGAACATGATGTCGGATGGCGGACGGCAGTTGCCGTTTGCTATGCGCAGCTGTCGAGTTTTGACGCATAGAACTGCATCTTTTTTCCGCCGCTACGCTCCAAAACGGTCGAAACCAACCGCCTCAACCGTCACCGCCGCGTTTTTTGTAATTTTATTAAATTTGGCGTACGGATCCCAAAATTTATGACATCGTTTTCCCATTTTTCCAAGTGTGAACCACGCAAACACAACGATTGACGCAACAACTGACCCGTTTGGTGACGTCGGCCGGGGGACACGCCGATTACCGGTGCAGATGGACGGAAAGTGTCCCTATTTAAAGGTTTCCAAACGGATGACCAACGGTATATAATTTGTAGTGTTGTGTATCGGTAAGGATTTGCCGATAGCCGATATGGGCCTTTTTTCGGGTAGCAGATAATCGATATATCGGTACGGAGATAGGTGTACGGACCGTACCGATAAAAGTACGGCCAATCATACACGTAAATCATAAACAAAAATAAACGTACTCAGGTGCCTACCAATCAGATCATTTGTACAGGCCGAATAGCCTGCATAAGATATGTACGGCTTTAGTACGGCTCCAGATAAAAAGATGTACCTTTCATATCCGACGTTATGGCTTGTCCCTTTCTTCCTTGGGATCCACTGGAAACCTGCCACGTGTACTACGGACAGAAAGTACAGAAAGTACAGATATATCGGTAGCCCTGACCGTTCGATAACCAATAACTATCGGTATCGGTGTTATCGCGATAATTTTTTTACCTATACAGAACACTAATAATTTGAATATAGATGTGTCTCTGTAATGACTATATGTCACGTCACCTAAGCATTCCACCATACAAACATACTTATCATGGCATCAAATGCCGTCACTTCCTTACAAAAGCGAGAACCAATAAACTCATTTAACTGCTCATGGCCACATATATAAAAAAAAAACATTCAAAACCAGGATTTAAAACTTAAGCCAGGAATTATCTAAGCTTAAAGCCTGCACAACAAACATGCTGTTTTTTTTTTTTTTTTTGAAAAAATGTGTTTTTGACCAATTCCAAACTCAAAAAAAACGTGTGGACAAAAAACATTTATTTTCACTTTCAGCTAAAAAACACTTACAGCTTGAAAAAAAAATGTCTCATGTGAGCAAATCACCCTTAAGTATTAAACATGATATCCACAACAGGACAGGATGCCCATTATAGTATTATTTAATGATGAAAGATTACAGCAGATGAAATTAAACTGTACAAGGAAGAGCGTAATTCAAATCGGGATTTCCAACACCAATATGTCAACTTTTGAGCCTCAAGAGTACGAATTCACTTAAAGGGAAATAAACAGAGCAAGATAAGCTGACGTCAGCGATACATTAAAACAACAAAAAGTTGGATAAAAAGCAATGAACGTAAAACAAAAGAGAAATTCTCAAACCTGCCAAAATATCGTCACCAACATTTATGACACTCTTACAAATGAGCTTGAATCCTTTTTTTAACAAGTAACCTAAAAAATCATCCAACATTCACTGCAACAGACTGCAGCAAAAAATGACGTCTACCACAAAACTTTCCCTTAATGCTAATAATCCCAAAACTAGTCAAAAATTCAAGAAAGGGGCAGGATAAATTAAAAAGCACGATGGTAAACCATCTGAGTCGGGGGGTACAAAAGGGGTTCAGAAACTATTCCACAACTTTTGGATGACCTCAACATGGCTGGATTGTATTTCTGACCAAAAACCCGGGCAGCACCATAAATTTTGTTACTGCTTTTTGTTTTCGTTCATCTGTCCAGTCCTCCTCATATACGGTAACCAGCTTCACATAACGGCCATCCACTGGAGTTTCTCGTTTTGAACGGAGAATGGCGAGATAGTGAAGTTGAAAAGCGGCCATGGATACCGTAATAAAACTGGACTCGAGCGCATCGGGGGGTCGAGAAACATCGATAACTTCCATAAAACTGTCCGACGACTTTAGAAAACTACGGTTGACCACTTCCCATTCGTAGTTCACAAGTTCTTCAAATGCCTTGGATTTTCTGTACAGTTCTTCCGTGTATTCTTCCTCCAATGCATGAAATTCCTTGAAACAGGACTTTACGCGACCATTCAAACCCAAATTTGAAGGATCACCGGACTCATAAGTCTCATACTCAAAATCCAACAGAATTTGATGAATCAGAAAACCTGAGAGGGTTTTTGAAATCTGAGGTTTCTTTATGTACTGCATTTGGCTGCAGATCGCCAAAACTCGTCCAATCGACACCTTTCTTTTTCAAAAGCTTTAAATAGGGTCTTACAAAGCCCATTGTAGGAGAATAAAGAATAGCAACTGCATTTCTAATATGAGGGAGAGGTGTTCCCATCAGCTTCATAAGATCCACTGTCCATAAATTTTCTGTCTCAAAAAGTTTCAAGTCTCTTTTCCAAAACTTCACAATAAGCTTTTAAACTTCCAATTTTCTACAGAAATTGCCCTGCTGTACTTCTGTACTTCGTCCTTTTGCAGCTGTACTATCTGTCTCAAGGTTTAATATCACCAACGAGCTTGTCTTTTTCTGCCGCTTCCTTTGTCCAAAGGTCCTTCTCTTCCCCTCCATTTCACAAAAGTCTTTTCAATTTGTCGTTATCTTCTCTTAACTTTTGAATGATTCGATCCCTTTCCTTCCTCTCCTTCATACAAGAACCCATTTGCAAATCTGCAATTGTTTTATCCAATTTAAACCAGCACTAGTAAAGATGTGCTGACTGGTAATACCACTTACCAATTTGCGCAAGATCAAACACTTCACACATAAACAGTTGAAGAAGTACTTGCAACCTCAATCTACGATATCAAATAACGTTTCAAATGCCGTTTCATTTCATATGTTACAACAAATCACGAGTATGTCGACCGACCAATCTAAAGAGAAATCCGAAACTAAAGTCTACATTCCAAACCTTTACAAGTTTTATTGCGCTTTCAACAACTGCTGAAACTCTAAACCTCAAATTTTATTGGCATTGTCATCTCTTCTCCATATCCAAAATTCGTTCCCCTCGCCTTAACTTCAATACTGGTTCGTCCAAAAAACATTGTAACTTCCACTTCTCTCTGTCTCCCAAGAGAAGTATCTGACATTTCCACAACAAAACTGCCTTCTAATACCGCCCCTGGCTCGTCTACATATGTAGGATTCTGCGAATTGGTGCTATAAACTCTAATTGCCAATTGTGTTTGATAGGCCTCGGTCGGGTAAAAATTGTGTTTAATTGAAGCATTCATCTGCACAGTTTTTCCATTTCTCACAAAAATACTGAAACAGCCACTGCATTTAACCTCTCCGTAGCTTGTTATAAATTTTTTACTGATTGGATGTACACCTGCCACAAAAGGTCTACAGGTCGAAATTCCATATGTTTTTCTTGAAATTCTTGAAAGTACTCTGCCAACATGCATGGTCTGTAACAGGGCTCCATGACAAATGGCAGCACCAGGACTCGGCGGTACGATTATCTGTTCAACGGAACTGCTGAACTGTTCACGTAAACGGAGCATCAGATAACCCGATTCTGAAAATCCACCAACGGCCAATATGGCTTTACATCGTCCCGCAGCCGACAATTGGCTCTGAACCAGCTGCATTATTTTATTGACTGTGGGGTCAAAAATGTTTCTCATTGTTCCATATGGGAGTTCAATCTCCTCGAAATCATCGTCATCAAAATCACTTCTTCGACGACTCTCATGCAGCCTCCACGCAGCAGCAAGCTTTCGAGGAACTTCAAATAACTTAGGACTTCTTTCTCCCCTGTATATGAGAACAGGATGATCACATCAGTTAACGAGAAAACTAAAGATCAGTTTCTTCACTTGTACTATGTAGTTTTAGCAGGAAATTTTGCTACACCAGAATTCGTGTGAACAGAACTGAAATTTGGCACTAATTTCTGACACTGACACATAATTAGAGTACAACAGGTGATCAACAAGGTAATGAAAGATTAAGGAGCATGTGAGTATCAACATATGCTCCTGTTTGTTGCTTCAATAAGTAGGCATACCCTATACAATCAACAAACACATGCATCTGAATACATATGGATTCATATCCATACATAGAGATACATATGCATACATATAAATACGTATAAACACATAAGCATACATAAATATAAACATAAGTACTTCCTATCCATACATATAAGCATACATAAATATTAACATAAGTACTTCCTATCCATACATATTTTCCTTCGAATCAAAAGACCAATAACGAGAATACATCAAGAAGTTAAAAAAAAAAAAGGCGATGAAACACAATAGTACACACAAACATGCACATTTTCAGCATAGTCTTGATAACATGGTACAAATTTTAGTGTGGATTGCTACACAAAGGTTTAGAGTGCTACTGTAGTCCTTTTGCTAGAATTAAAATTGTTACAACATATGGAAAACAATTATCCACACTAAAATTGATTCTAAAAAGTCAATACTTTTGAACAAATAATAAATGAATAACAACCCTAAAACACGAACTCTAAACCTTTTTTTACAGAACAAAAGTTGAGCATGTAAAAACGAAGAAATCTTACCTGAAACTTCTCTTGATTTGATCCCATTGCTTCATCAACATCGTTCTTAACTCGGGATTCGTCGCAAGATAATCATTCAAAACAGAAATTTTCTTCTCAAGGAACTTAAAAAACGCGTCATCAATGTAAGTCGATCCACACAAACCTCCGTCACTCCTTGTCACTTCCCTAACTTCCACACCATTTCCCGCCTTTTCATGAACCACAATATCCACCGTTCCTCCTCCCGCGTCCAAAATCAAAAACCTATCTCCCCTTTGAAACCTGACGGCCTGCTTTTTATGACAATACGCCGACGCCGCTTCCGGCTCCAGAATAATGTTGACGGCCGGCGATCCGTCCGGCGTCAAACCGGCAGCTTTCGCGATATTCCTCATTCGCTGTTTCGCGCGGTCGCTCCAAATCGCCGGTACGGTCAACGCCCACTCTATATCCTGCATTCGCACGTGCGAACCAAAATTCTTCCTCAGTTCCGAAAGTACGAACTGTCCCATGCCGCGAATATAATATTCGATCGCCGCGTCGACTGTCACGGACTCAGGGAGAGATCCGCCGCGGAGTGCTGACGTGTCATTATCCGAAAGGTGAAGCTTGAACCGGGTAACTAGACGGCCGACAGTTCTTTCCGCCTGTACGGACTGACGGAGAGTGCCGCCGGAGTTTGAAATTTGCATGGCGCGATGGAAAGAGCTCAGATTCACGGAATTTGGATCCTCGCCGGCCTCCGACGCTCTGACGGCGTTATTTTCGCCGACAACTGCCGGCCATCCCCACGCACGTGCCTGCCAGGCGCCACGTGTATCTTTCACGTACCATATGGCAGTTGTGGTTTTGCAGTACGGCTGTGCCACGTGTTCTTGGAGCGGCCATTCGTGGATGATGAATACTTCTTCCGGATTGGACCGTCGGGCGAAGGCTACGCCGGAAAACGTGGTGCCGAAGTCAAGGCCGACTACGTAACGGGAAGCCATGGCGGATCTGGGAGAGAGAAGGAGCGCGGAAGAGGAATGGGAGGGGGGAGAGTACAGTACAATAGTACAAGTACAGGAGATCTTTGGATAAAGCCGTACGAGAGAGGACGATTGAGTTTGTTGATCGATTTGTCGGTTCACTGTTTGGTTCTCGCACTCGTCGACAAATTTTGCTTTGTCGTTTGGTACAGAATAGTACAGTATAGTACAATATAGTACAGTGCCGTACTTAACTTTGGGCCAACGTATTGTTAAATGTTAAAATTTATGTCGCGAGGCAAATGTTCTTTGTTAACGGAGATCTCTCTGTTAAGCTTGTCGCACGTGTAACAGTTCGAATAACAGAATTCTATTGGTCGACTTTTCTGTTTCAGTTGGAAAAGTGCTCGCCATCCGTTGACTCTTTCCGCGCCAATATATGGGGTTCGTTGTTACGTTCGTAATTTTTCCCTGAGTGTGGGATAGGCGACATAATATTCTCGGTTTTTCTGAATCCGGAGGATTGACCGATTCTCGACAGCTGTTCGATCTACGTATCGCAACCGTCAGATCCACAATCCAACAAGTGTGTACGTAGAAAAGATGTTTCAAGTGGCGAAAAAAACATTGACGCTAATAGCGATTCGCGGTGGTGTTGTAGCGTTTCTGACAGATTTTCCGAAAACGACGCCAAGCGATGTAACCAATGAGAGCGAAGACCGAACTGACATCGAAGGCGTATTTTCTTTTTTCGCATTCTGCTGCGACGATTCTGCCGCGATGCGTCGCAAAATACGTCAAGCGTAGAACATCGCACTTAAAAGGCACGAAATCGCACGAAATCTAATAGTACGAAATCGAGCCGCACGAAATAGAGTCGAACGAAATAAAATTAGCTCACAAAATCACAGAGCAGCGATGTTTTGTAAAAAGGTTTATTTCGTATGCGATGAAACTGTCGACTTGTTCTTTTTCAGGAAATTGGAATTGTGTATTTAGAGCGTTTGACAAATGTTTTGCTCAAATGTTAGAGGCTCATTGGGTATTAATTTTCTAAATTCCCCTCATTTCCTCCTCCTTCCTCCTTTCCTCCTTCCTCCCCTCCTCCCCCCCCCTCCTCCCCCTCCCTCCCCTCTCCCCTCTCCTTATCTCCCTCCCTCCCCTCTCCCCCTCCTCTTTCCCCCTCCCCTCCATCCTTCAATTCTTCCCATTATCGGAGATTTTCGTTTCAGGATCAGGATCATCATGGATCTTCCCGAAATCAGAAAAGGAAGGGAAGAAGATGGGGAGAAGACACTTCACTAATTTATTTCAAAGGCTAAAACTTATCTGACAAAAGAAGATGAGAAAAAGATTACCAAGAAGCTTGAAATTTTTGCCACGTGGAACCTCCCAAACAAGGGGGGGTGGCTCCTTTATCTTACTCTCTCTTTCTCTTATTCCCAAAATTTAAATCACTTTTTTAAATATTAAAACACCAAATATTGTCATAAAAAAAACCACAAGTATTTGAAGTACTGCCATAATTTTATTTCCCTGTAAGAGAGGGCAAGAGGAGGAAGAAAAATTGAGTACAAGAACAAAGAACATTATTGTGAGTAAACTTTGATTTCTTTCGCATACGACAAAACTAGACTAGTCATGTCAATAAAACAAAATAGTACACCAAACAAAAACCGGAGGCGTCAAAAATGCACTTTTTCACTCCAAACGTCACTTGGTACGGCCGCACGAGTGAATGCAGCTCAATCCGTACGGTCCGTACGTAGGTCGTCACGATGCTCATGAATTGATTCTTAGATATCGAGCGATATTCGCAATTTCACAGGAGCGGCATTCAACATTTTGAAGCACTTCATTAGTTTTAAAGTAGAGTCGTTCCCTTCAACATGTTGAATTTTTATTTTATGTTTGAAAATAACCAATGCTGATTAGACTTCAACGGAGTTGTCTTCAACGGCTCCGTTTGAGTCACAAACATTTCTGCGTCCGTTGAAAGAGGCGTATCTTTAAAATAAGAAAATGCAACAAGACGAGCCGCTAAAATGCGCATTCTTCCACCATATTGAAATGCTGTCAACTTGTGATTGGATTGGGGATGAGTTGATGTCGAATTGAGGCCGAATTGCGGTAGGCCAGCAGAGAAATTGGGGTACATTTCTGATTCAATTAAAAATCAATTCGGTTTGATTGGGGATGCAATCAAGATGACTTAAGGCTGAATCCCAGTAAATTTGAGTTTGAATTTAGTAATTGTTAGTTGTTGTTGTGCTGGATAGAAATCAGAGCCAAACTGGGTCGAAAACTAGAATTAAATTAAGGTTGAATTGGAGGCAAATTATAGAATAATTCAGGCTAAAAATGGAATTGCGGCTGCATTGGATTTGAATTAATGTTGAAAATAAGCTAATTTAACAGTTTGATGAGACACAAAAAATGTTTCGTCTTCTTTAAAGAATCACAAATGTAAATTCACAAATATCATCAGAAGAAAGCACCCTTTTCTTTTTTTTCAACCTTTCCCTTTTTCCTTCATTGGTTTTAGGCACATTTTTAAACAAATCTGCTCGCAACCGCTCCAATCACCCCAGTTATTTATTAATGCGAATTATATTTGAATATGGAAACTTTGATAGAGTGATAAACACACGCAACTAGTCCCGTCACTGGCCGGTAATTGCATCAGGAAAAAAAATAGTATGACTCATGTAATTTACTGTGCAATATTGCGAGTACTGTGTTTAACCCTCTAAATCCCATATTCAAACGAGTCTTAAGGGACTCATTAAAACACACTTTTTCTACGTGTCATTCACATCGTTTGCAAAATAAGAACATCTGAAGATAAGAGGTTTGCTGTAAATTCTTCCTTCGAGGTGCTATACAAAAAGCTTATTTAAAAAAAAAACACATAATACACTATAATCCATTTGCAAATTTGCGATCTTTCACCAATTCAAATGAGTATTAGTGAAGATGTGTTAAACGGTAATACCATTCACCAATTTGCACAAGGTATAACACTTCACAGATAAACAGTTAAAGAAGAAATCGAATCCTCAACCTTACAATATCAAATAACATTTCAAATGCCATTTCATTTCATAATTTACAACAAATCAGGAGTATGTCGACCGACCTTTCTAAAGAGAAATCTGAAACTACAATCTACATTCTAAACCTTTACAAGTTTTATTACTTTTTCAACATCTGCTGAACCTCTAAACCTCAAATTTAATCGGCATCGTCTTCTCTTCTCCATATCCAAAATTTATTCCCTTGCCTTAACTTCGATACTCGTTCGTCCAAAATACATTGTAACCTCTACTTCTCTTTGTCTCCCGAGAGAAGTATCAGACATTTCCACAACAAAACTGCCTTCTAATACTGCCCCTGGCTCGTCTGCATATGTAGGAGATTGAGAATTGGTGCTATAAACTGAAATTGACATGCTTTTATGATGGGCCTCGACCGGGGTGAATTTTTGTTTAACTGCAGCGTTCATCTCCACTGTTTCTCCATTTCTCACAAAAATACTGAAACAGTCACGGCATTTAGCCTCCCCGTAGCTTGTAATGAATTGTCTACTTATCGGATGCACACCTGCTACAAAAGGTCTAGAGGCTGCAATTCCATATGTTTTTCTTGAGATTCTTGAAAGTACCTTACCAACATGCATCGTCTGTAGAAGGGCTCCGTGACAGATGGCAGCACCAGGACTCGGCGGCACGATTATTTGTTCAACAGAACTGTTGAACTGTTCACGTAGCCGGAGCATCAGATAACCCGATTCTGAAAATCCACCAACAGCCAAAATGGCTTTACATCTTCCGGCAGCCAACAATTGCCTCTGAACGAGCTGCAGTATTTTGCTTATTGTTGGGTCGAAAATGTTTTTCATTGTTTCGTAGGCGATTTCAATCTCCTCAAAATCATCGTCATCAAAATCACTTCTTCGACGACTCTCTTGCAGCTTCCACGCAGCAGCAAGCTTTCGAGGGATTTCAAATGTCTTCGAACTTCTCTCTCCCCTGTGAAGAGAACAGGATGTCAGTCAATGAAAAAACTACAGCTCAACTTCTTGTTGCATACATTTCTGAAACGATTTTCTAATTGTCGTTGGAGGAAATACCTCTGCACCAGAATTCATGTGAACGGCACTAAAAGTTGGCACTAATTTCTGACGCTAACACATGTTGGAGAGCACAATGGGAGATCAATACAGTAATGAAAGACTAAGGAGAGCGTGAATATCAATAAAGGCTCCTCTTTGTTGCTTTAATGAATAGGCATGCCCCATATTATCTATAACCACATTTGCATTCATGTCCTAAACTCATGCATTCATATACATACACATAGATACATATACAGTCATATAAATACGTATACATACATGAGCATATACATAGAATAGTTCCTATTCATACATATTTTCTTTCAACTACGGTAGACCAATGACGGAGAATCTTCCTCTACACTACATCAAGGAGTAAGAAAAGAACAGCAAAAGGTGATGAAGCACAACATTACAGTCAAATGTGCACACGTTTTTTACATAGTCTTGATAATTCGTACAAATTTTAGTGTGGACTGCTACGCGAGTTTAGACTGATAGTCCTTTTGCTAGAATTTAATAATTACAACTTATCGAAAGCAATCATCCACACTCAAAAATAACAATATTAACATACAAAAAAGTATGTATCAATTCAATAACACCCAAAACCATTAACCTTTCATTTCTAGGACAACAATTCCACATGTCAAAGATAAAAAAAACGTACCTGAAGCTTTTGCTTGATCTGATCCCACTGCTTCATCAAAGTCGTCCGAATCTCGGGATTCGTCGCAAGATAATATTTCAAAACACAAATTTTTAGTGTTGTGTATCGGTAAGGATTTGCCGAGAACCGATATGGGCCATTTTTCGGTTAGCCGATAATCGATATATCGGTATGAAGATATATGTACGGACATTTCATATAAACGTATGGCAGGTTCACCCAACTGTACGTGTTATTGCCCCGACGCGCCCTACTCTCAACCCCTATCTACCGAGGTGCCTACCAATCAGATCATTTGTACAAGCCGAAAGTACAGTAGCCGGCATAAGATATGTACAGCTTTAGTACGGCTCCACTTAAAATGATGTACCTTTTACAACCGACGCCATGGTTTTGTCCCTTTTTTCCTTGGGATCCACTGGAAACCTGCCACGTGTACTCCAGACAAAAAGTACAAAAAGTACAAATATAAGTACAAAAAGTACAAATATATCGGTAACGCTGACCGTTCGATAACCTATAACTATCGGTATCGGTATTATCGCGATAAGTTTTTTACCGATACACAACACTACTAATTTTCCCCTCCAGAAATTTGAAAAACGCGTCATCGATGTACGTCGATCCACACAAACCGCCGTCACTTCTTGTCACTTCCCTAACTCCCGCCGCATTTCCCGCCTCCTCGTGAACCACAATCTCCACCGTTCCTCCGCCGGCGTCCAAAATCGAAAAACCTATCTCCCCTTTGAAACCTGACGGCCTGCTTTTTGTGACAATACGCCGACGCCGCTTCCGGCTCCAGAATAATATTAACGGCCGGCGATCCCTCCGGCGTCAAACCGGCAGCTTTCGCGATATTCCTCATTCGCTGTTTCGCGCGGTCGCTCCAAATCGCCGGTACGCTCAGCGCCCACTCTATATCCTACATTCGCACGTGCGAACCGAAATTGTTCCTTAGTTCGGCCAGTACGAACTGTCCCATGCCGCGAATGTAATATTCGATCGCCGCGTCGACTGTCACGGATTCGGGGAGAGATCCGCCGCGGAGTGCTGACGTGTCATTTTCCAAAAGGTGGAGCTTGAAACGCGTAACTAGACGGCCGACAGTTCTTTCCGCCTGTACGGACTGACGGAGAGTGCCGCCGGAGTTTGAAATTTGCATGGCGCGATGGAAACCATGTCCATGTCCAGGTTCACTGTATTAGGGTTTTTGGCGACTTCCACCGCTCTGACGGCGTTATTTTCGCCGACAACTGCCGGCCATCCCCACGCAGGTGCCTGCCACGCGCCACGTGTGTCCTTTACGTACCATATGGCAGTTGTCGTCTTACAATAAGGTTGAGCCACCTGTTCCTGGAGCGGCCAGTTGTGGATTGTAAATACTTCTTCCGGATGTAGGATCTTAAACAAAAGAGTTTCTCTTAAAATAATTCATAAAACATAAATCATTACACAGTGGAAGCTCATAAAAGACAAGAGGAATATTCAGCCAAAAAGATTTATAAGTGTTCTTGGCCGAAGCCTCTTTACATCATCTCTCTTCTCTCTTTTCTCTCTTCTCTATCCTCTTTAAATAATCTTTTACTCCAATATCAAATCCTCTATGATTCAATCATGTAAGATACAATTGATAGATTTGATTAATTCTATCGATACTCTGCACATGTACACTGCTGCCTATATATACTCGCTACTCTGCACTAAGAGACAACAAGATAAGACAAGCAGAACTTAGCGTAGCGACGAAGTCTGTCCCTAGCTGACTGTGCACTCTTCAAATGAAAGTTCCACGAAGGAAGGCGCACACGCTTCTTCCTTCAAAACGACAAACTCCAAAATGTTGATTTAGACACGTGTCGCTTCACGAACACACCTGCTCGCAAAATGAAACACCTGCGCACGAAATAAACAAGTGACGCGAAACGAAATAGTATGTTTCGTTCGCGGACATCTAAAGTACAGTCGCGAAACGAGGTCGTACTTTTGTATGATGACGCGACAGTTCGCGTCAAACAAATTCAAGTTGGAATGACGCTTCGCGAAATGTCGCGAAAACGACAATATCCCAACAATCCCCCTCTTATTGTCGGATTCGCCAAACTCTTCAAAATAATCCAAGTTTTGGTCGCCCCCTCCCAAACACATCATGCGTGGCAGCCTTTGTCAACAAATCAGCCGCCTCCTCTTTTGTTGGAACGTATGAAAATACAATCTCGTTCGCCGTAACCAAATCTCTTACAAAATGCCATTCGATCCTGATGTGTTTCGTCCTCTTGTGAAACACAAGATTTTTCGCCAACGCCATAGAACTCATGCTGTCAGAATAAATTGTCATACAACCAATAGAAATGCTTAACTCACGTAACATCTCCTTAATCCAAATCGAAGCCTTAGCTGCATGACACGCAGCCATATACTCAGATTTTGTGGAACTTCACGCAACCGTAGGTTGTAGCCTAGAACTCCACGAGATCGCAGCTCCTCCAAAAATAAATGCATATCCTGACGTGGACTTACTTGAATCAAAATCGCCGCCCCAATCCACATCACAATACCCAACACACTCCAAATAATTTTTGTTAGAAGTGAATAAAAGTCAAAGATCAATCGTACCAACCAAGTATCGAAAGATACGTCGTACGGCCTCCCAATGCGCCTGCTTTGGCTCGTGACAATAAAGGTTGACGATAGAAACCGCGGCCGAAATATCTGGACGAGTACCAACGTTAAGGTACATAAGTGAACCAACCGCCTCTCGATAAGGTACGTCGATCGAATCCTCCTCTTGAAACTTACGAATGTGTAGATTTGCATCCAACGGTGTAGAAAGCGGTTTCGCGTCAGTCATACCGAATCTCTCCAAAATCTCCTTACAATATTGAGCTTGACTCAATTTAATGTTCCCCTCCTTGTCACGTATCACTTCAATCCCCAAAATATAGCGTACCTCTCCAAGATCTGTTACTTTGAAATGTAAACCAAGATAACTTTTCAACTCATCAATGCGCTCTAACTTGTCACATGCCATCAAGAAATCATCCACATAAGCGGAAAAGATGATTTGATCAACTCCTTCACCTTTCACGTAAACTCCACAATCGGACGTAGTCCGTACAAATCCAAACTTCAATAGCACTTGATGAAGTCTCAAATACCAAGTGCGTGGTGCTTGTTTCAAACCATATAATGATTTTCTCAAACGCCATACATTTCCTTCCTGCAAAGGAGAGACACATTCCGGTACCTTCATATATACCTCTTCCTCCAACTCACCATTTAAAAACGCGGTTTCAACTTCCATTTGATGGACGTGCTTCTTCCCCATCGCTGCAATTGCAATAATTATCCGTAGTGAGTCGAACTTCACCACGGGAGCATAAGTCTCCTTAAAATCGATTCCCTCACGTTGTTGGAACCCCTTACACACAAGCCTCGCCTTGTTCTTAATTATTTCACCCGACACTCCAGTTTTGGTTTTAAAGACCCACTTTGCATCAATCTCTTTTTTCCCCTCCGTTAATTTTACTTCCTCAAAAGTTTGATTATCAACCACCGACTTAAATTATTTCTCCCACGCCGGTTTCCACTTACTCTCCCAATCGGTCGACCTCCTTGCCTCGACATAAGATTGAGGGTCGTTGATCATATTCTCCGTAAGTGATTGCTACAAAAGAAACTCTGTCTCCTTAGCACCGGAAAGAAAATAATGTGAATTTGATGCATTTTCCCCTTTTCGATCGTAAGTGAGTTTCTCCGGTTTCTTCCCCTTTGTAATCCGAGAGCTCCTCCTAATAACTTGCTCCTCCTCCTTTTCCTCTTTCTCTTCCTCAGATTCAATTTCAATTTCCTTCTCACTCGATTTAGAACTCAATTTAGAGCTTTGAGATTTCCGAATGTTTGAAGGCACTCGGGAATCCAAAGATCCATTACTCTTACTTCCAAATTCAATTTCAACCGATTTTTTAAATTCTTTTTCTTAGTTTTCTCCTTCGATTCCACATCGGATTCCGAGTCCCCAATGTAGGCAAAATTCTCAATTTCACTCTCCTCATAAAAATCCAAATTCTCTTTAAATTTCCCAACGGAATTCATGGCGGATTTGAGATCCTCATGAAAATTCACATTCCGAGATTCCTCCACGGTGTGACGAGCCGGATCATACACTCGGTACAAATTCCCCTTCGCACTATAACCAACAAAAATTCTCGGCCAACACCTTGGAGCAAATTTCCCCTTCCTCTTAATTGATTCCACATAAACCGTAGCATGACACCCCCAAATTCTCAAATGATGAACCGTGGGCTTTCTCCCACTCTATAACTCCTCCGGTGTTTTACTTCCGGAAACCGAAGTGAGTCTTCGGTTACAAATATAATTCGCCTTAAGAATCGCATCTCCCCACAAAAACATCTCTCGTCCGGAGCTATGAACCATCGCACGGACCATTTATTGTAAGGTACGATTTTTTCTCTCGGCCACTCCATTTGACTCCGGAGAATAAAGCGCCTTGAATTGATGCCTTATCCCCCACTCCTTGCAATACCCCTCAAAAACAACAAACTCCCCTCCATTGTCCGAACGAATGGACTTAAGCTTCTTATCAATTTGCCTTTCGGCCATCACATGCCATTCTTTAAATTTTTCAAATACATCCGATTTCTTTTTTAATAAATACACCCATGACTTCCGAGAGAAGTCATCAACAATTGCCAAAGTATACTTATTACCTCCAATTGTCTCAGGTTTAATATGTCCACAAAGATCGATGTGAACAACCTCCAAAGGACTTTGAGCTCGATGCTTGATGTCTTTATTTGGATGGGATTTCCGAATTTGACGTCCTTTGCTACATCCTCCGCATCCGTTCACCTTCTCACCAGATGCGAGGTCCAAAACCCTCACCAAAGAATGACGAATCATCTTCTTCAAACTTACCTCAGATGTGTGACACATTCGATGATGCCATAAGGTAAGATCACCTTTCAACTCCGAAATTTGATGTGAAATTCCCTCGGTGGGAACTTTAGATTTCGGCCTCCTCCATAAGAGCCGACTATGATTCGCATCCGTTACAACTCCTTCTCCAATTACATTCCCCTTCTTATTTCAAATCTCGATAGATTGATCACCTCTCGCAAGTAAGCTTCCACCACTCTTTTGGATTTGTGGAACTCTTAACAAATTGACCGAACCGTTCGGAATGTAAAGAGTATTTTGAAGACGATACTCCGTCGATCTCTCTTTCCCGTCATTATCCCATGAAAGAAGATCAAGCCGAACCATGCCAACCGTACCAACCGAAATGACATGGCCGCTTGCAACCGTAATAAACTTTGGAACCGTAAGTTCCCTCATATCATCAAACAAGGTAGCATCCGTGCAAACATGGTGAGATGCCCCCGTATCAATGATCCACTCTTTCTCCAAATTTCCTCCACTACTTACCGAATCAAGGGTAAGGTTAAGAACAGGAAAATCATCACCGGTTTTATTACCATAGTCAAAGTAATTTGCATTACCATAACCACGACCACCACCGCGGCCTCCTCCTCGGCCGCCACCTCGAGCACCTCTATCACTTCCTCTACTTCCTCTTCCACTTCCGGAATCTCCACTCTTTGCATAACATTGAGGGATCGTATGCCCCCACTTACCGCAAAAATGACATTGCTTATCCTTATCCGGACAAGATGAAGACAAATGTCCAAGCCGGTTACACCGATAGCATGTCACATTGGAAAGATCCGAAGGGACTTTCGGTGGACGACCTTGCTCCCTCTTGTTGCCTCGACCGCCACCACCACCTCTCGGGCCACCTCCTCTACCACCTCTACCACCTCTACCACCTCCTCTACCACCGGCATAGTTAAGATCCGGGGTTTCGGGAGTAGTAGAGTTTAGAACTCCTCCTCCACTTGAAGAAGCCAATGGAGTTCCCTCCGACATTTTGATAAAATTAACGGTAAATCGGAAAGTATTATCCGCCTTCGCTCGTAAAATAGCTTTAAGATGCGAAAGCTTGTCCGGCAAAGCATTAAGAAAAACGCTTCATTTATCCGCATCCAACCATACACTCGGCACATTGTTGAGTAATTGCTCGAGTATACATATTGAAAGCGCTTCACGGCATCATCCATCAATTATTTGACTTGAAGCTTTAAAATTCATAAAGTCCGCTTGGTCATATTGACCCTTGTGGCTCAACGCCTTCAATTCATATTGTTTCCTCAAGTGCTTGCCAACACTTCATAATTCGTTCCGTGAGCGAGGAAATGACTATTTAGCACGGAAGAGAGTGCAATTCTTTCTCCAATTTGGTATTAATCGCTCAGGACCAAGATCAGCCGGAATTTCCACAAACTTTTCCAAAGGAAAAGATGTCTACTCTCCTCTTACACTTCACTATTTATCCATCATCGCCCTGGACTCGCCAGGCCAGAGTCAACGCTCCGTTTTAACAGGCTTTTACCTGGGCCAATCATTGATCAGCAAAGACTCAGACTGACCAATGCAAAAACGTGCGAAATCTCTTACTAACTACTTAGCGCTTTACTAACCAATCAAACGTTACGTTTCACTACGTAACATTTACGTGCAAAATTGCGCGCCAAACGAAACGCGACTTCGCACGATCGTGCATAACAAATTTCGCACGCGAAACTTCCTACGAAATTCCCTTAAGTGAAAGTGACGTTTCGTACCAAAATTTGTACGAAACGAAGTACCGTGCATACTAAACGTTTCATTAGAACTTTATGAAACGTACGCGCGTAATTTCGGTACTAATTTGACCCTTAACGTTTCAATGATACCCACTTGTTATTTAGACCCCACGCTGTCACCTAAATACACCCATCGCTATAACTTTTAAAATATAACTCCAAATAGCGTGATTCTTTTGCGGGCGTCTACCAAATTTAGTACTCTATAATCATAACACCTAAATACCCCTTTATAAACAAGTTCGATCCGCTATTGCTGTTACAGAAAGCTTGTCCGGCAAAGCATTAAGAAAAACGCTTCATTTATCCGCATCCAAAATAACTCGGCCATTGTTGAGTAATTGCTCGAGTATAATATTGAAGCGCTTCACGGCATCATCCATCAATTCATTTGACTTGATTTTAAAATTCATAAAGTCCGTATAAACATATTGACCCTTGTTCTCAACGCCTTTCTCATATTGCTCCTCAAGTGCTTGCCAACACTCATGGGCCGTTCCGTGAGCGAGGAAATGATCAAGCACGGAAGAAGTGCAATTCTTCATCAAACCGGTCGTTGCCGCAATATCTTTCAACCTCCATTGAGCACGTGCCTTGCTCTCCGTTGGCATCTTCTCCTCTCCATTGACAATCCTCCAAAGCCTCTTGAGAATAAGTTGATTTGAAATAAACTTCTTCCAAACCGCATAATTAGTGCCATTAAAGGCCACGGATTTCCCCGACATATTATAATCATCTTCATTATCCAATGCCTCTTCAAAATCTGAATCTTCCTCTATCTTTGCTTTACCTTTCCTAATTCTCTCTTTTATCTCACTCTCATTAACTCCTCCACTGAATGGATCGGCAGCCTGAAACGAAGCAAATTCTCTTTTCTCACTAGATTGAGTTTGAAATCGTGAGTCTACATATCTCATTAATGTATCAAACATCTCCTCAAATTTTCTCTCCGTATTCCGGGTCTCCTCAAATTGAGAACCCGAAAAACTGAACTCTCTTGCTCTCTCCGAGGTCGACATGGGGGAAGGAGTATTTCAATTCTTCTTCCTCCCCATGCGCTCTCTCTCTAACTCCAAAGAACTAGCTCCGATACTAATTGTAGGAACTAGAGCAAAAGAGTTTCACTAAAAATAATTCATAAAACATAAATCATTACACAGCGGAAGCTCATAAAAGACAAGAGGAATATTCAGCCAAAAAGATTTATAAGTGTTCTTGGCCGAAGCCTCTTTACATCATCTCTCTTCTCTCTTTTCTCTCTTCTTTATCCTCTTTAAATAATCTTTTACTCCAATATCAAATCCTCTATGATTCAATCATGTAAGATACAATTGATAGATTCGATTAATTCTATCGATACTCTGCACATGTACACTGCTGCCTATATATACTCGCTACTCTGCACTAAGAGACAACAAGATAAGACAAGCAGAACTTAGCGTAGCGACGAAGTCTGTCCCTAGCTGACTGTGCACTCTTCAAATGAAAGTTCCACGAAGGAAGGCGCACACGCTTCTTCCTTCAAAACGACAAACTCCAAAATGTTGACTTAAACATGTGTCGCTTCACGAACTCACCTGCACGCAAAATGTAACACCTGCGCACGAAATAAACAAGTGACGCGAAACGAAATAGTATGTTTCGTTCGCGGACATCAAAAGTACCGTCGCGAAACGACGTCGTACTTTTGTATGATGACGCGACAGTTCGCGTCAAACAAATTCAAGTTGGAATGACGCTTCGCGAAATGTCGCGAAAACGACAATATCCCAACACCGGATTGGATCGTCGAGCGAAGGCCACGCCGGAAAATGTGGTGCCAAAATCTAGTCCAACCACATAGCTGGAAGCCATGGCGGATATTGGAAGGGAGTGAGGGAGAGAGTGAGAGAGAGAGCGCGTGCGAGGACGAGGGGAGAGAGACGAGGAAGTACAAGAGATCTTTGGATAAAGCCGTACGAGAGAGGACGACTGCGTTTGTTGATGGATTTGTCGGTTCACTGTTTGGTTCTCGCACTTGACGACAAATTTTGGTCTGTCGTTTCGAAAAGTGGGCCACCGTATTGTTGTGTGTTAAAATTTGAAATATTAGGCCGTCTGTTACGGAGATCACAGAGTTAAGCTTGGCGTGCGTATAGATGTTTGAATAACAGGATTTTGTTGGTCAAATGTTTTGTTTCAGTGGAAAATTCAAAATTGTTCCCGGTCCGTTAACTCTTTCGCTAACAGATGGGCTCTCCGTTACAATGGACGTTTGCCGTTAGGGTAGGATATGCGGCATTCTATTCTCGTTTTTTGCATCCGAAAGGACTGACCGATTTCTGACAGCTATACTATTTAGGGTGGCGTTCCATAAGACGAAAAGTGGGTAATTCACAGAAATTCGCGCCTATCCGTACCATAGTTTTAAAGTACACCGTCAATCGCTATTAGAGTATATAACGCCAATTCGGTGCCCTTTTAAAAAAAAAAAAACCTTAAATACAATCCATAATTATATTTTTTCCATTATTCTAGTTAGGGTATTATTTCAATTAGCGTTAATAATGGAAGTACACCTCAATGGAAATAGTGTGGCGTACGGAAAGGATATCTCTGTACGAAATGGTACTTTTTGAATTACAAAGGCATAAAAACATTATTGCACACACATGTGAATGTGCACTGGAAGAATGAGGCGCAAACTCGTCGAAAAAAATCACGTTCTCATATGTTCGTCCGTCGACCGTGTGAACAACGCGACGGCGTACGAATTGTCAAAATTTGAACGGATACGCATATTACTGTAAGGGCGGGTATTTATTATTCTGGACAACCCAAATTACAGTTAGTGATTAATTAGTATATATATTTTTTTTCAAAAAAAAATAATTCCCGATTAGTGTTAATAACACTAATTCTTTTTTTACGCTATTTATTCCTTTACTGTAATAGCGATTGACGGTGTAGCTTAAAGTAGGCCCATACAATATGCCTATTGTACTTAAAACATACAATATGACCTTAAGACCCATATTGGATCGGTCGCAAAATGAAAAAAAATAGTAACAGGGTTGAGTACTTGAGTTGCACATCGATCTATAGAGAATTAAACGTCATGTCTAAATTTTGAAAAACATTGACAAAATATTATTTTTCTGTGAGGTATTTTTTATTTAAACCGTCAGATTCGAGTGATCGGACGGTCTCTGATAAAATTAGCGATCTAAGAAGATCACATGGAAAGCCCATAACATAGCTTACGGTAAATGCGGCCTACAAAAGGCCTACAAAAAAACGCCTACTTTTGAGCTATGATCCGTACCAGTGACCAGCTTTCCGGATTTGTATACTGTTTGTTTACTTTTATCAGCCTTTCGTACCTCTTTTGGACAAAAGTGGACAACTGCAATTTCTTGCATTTTCGACAACCACGCGTCCCTCATCGTCGTACGAGAAATCGTCAGCAGCTGTACGGCCTTACTGTTTGCGATGCCCTTAAACTGGGCAGTTCTCAAAACAAAATTAACGGACAGATCTGTCCTCCTGCACGTTTCAAAACTTTATGCTGCGTGACGGATATGTACGGAAACCCCCTCGAATCATGTCCAGGATTTTCCTGGCGAAAAATGTTCATGTGACCTTAGAAGCTTGTGCGTCAATCATTGGCCAGCTGCGGACAACTGTTTTCCATACAGAAAAAACGATTAGAAAAGTTGGGACCCTTCAGACCTGCAAACCGTGGGACAGCTAGGAAACCAGCTCAGTCAACTGAAGTCAAAGTATACTTTTAGTGTTGATGATACAGTACAAAATGTACGGCAATCTACTGTAGTTCGCACTTCTGTACGATAACAAATTAACAACTCAAGAACCAAGATGATTACAGTACACCGCGAATCGTTATTAGTGTCAAAGTCACTAATTTGGGTTCTTAAAATTTTGATTTTTTTCCTCAAATAGGATACATGATTTTAATTTTTGCTTGACGTTAATTAAGGTACCGTACAAAATAGCGAAAAGAATGAAAGTACAATAATATCTAAATAGTGTGGTGTACGGTCGATGTCAGAACGTACATAAATGTACCTTTTCAAGTGATTTACAGAAAATCAAAAAATGGATTAAATCAGAACGTGCGCTCAAAAAATTGGAATAGTCTGACACGTAAATTAGTCTGATATGTACGGATATTAAATTTCACGACGGCGTACGATTTCTAGTATTTTGTACGAGTACATATATTAATGTATATAATCGTACATAAAATATTCCATTTTTGCTGTTCCAAATTAGCATTAACGCCGAAATTAGAATTTACCTTTTTTTTTTTTAATTTCAAATTCTTAATTAGCATCAATTACGGTAAATTTTCTTCAACACTATTTAAACTTTGACACTAATAACATTCTCGGTGTACAGTGCGTTTCAGTATAATACAGTATACTGTAGTACTATACTGTAGCTTTCAATTCCTTTTTAAAATGGCGAGAGTCAATTCAGTTCGGGTGAGTATCTACCAAAATTTGTCGACAATCGAAAAAATAGAAAAACGTGCGCATAAAAAAGTAAAAATACAAGAAAATCGCGGTGAGTTTCAATGAAATTTTTGTTGTAAAACAGTATCTGCACTTGTTGAAAAGCACATAATAGCAAAGCGAACGGAAACCTTATCTCTTCAAGATTCTATGATTATGACACAAGGAGATCTGCACGGTTTTCAGACAAATGTACGGATGGTGTGCGGAACATGTGAACGGGCCAAAGGGTCGGACTCTCCGTTAGGGACTTTGACTTTCAAAGTTTTGGAGCCGCGTCAATTTCGGCAGTGTTACAGATTGTCATGTCCTCAATTGTATGTTCATCCATAAATCTCATTGGTTATTGCCGCTGACCGGTTTCAGATAATTTTACGTTCAAATTATGGCGGGAAGGATAAACAGCTCAGTAAAAAAAAAAAAAAAAAATTGACAGCGACTATCATCGGAATTGCCAGATAACCGAGTGATTTGTAAAAGAATATGTCACTTTTGAGCAATAGATCCACTTTAAAATTTGACCGTCGCCGTCGCTGTCTTACATGCGTAAATGAACCACACTAAATAAGTAAGTTAATATTGACGGTCAGCGACAGAAGTAACGCAAGAAGGCAAAATTCAAATTGGGATGGGGACAAATGTATCCCAATTTCCTCCACCGTCAAACCTTCTTGTGTCCGTACCAATGTACTTTTCTGGTACGCGGCGACAGACCCCGATCCATTTTGACCGTCGATGTGGAATGCTTTCAGCCGTCGATATAAAAATATTGGTTCACGAAATGGTCGCAGGAGGTTTTACTGTTTTAGTGTGAACGCGACTGCCATGTTACGCTGTTTGTGTTAAGGTGTTTCTCTGCGTCTCAGTTTAGAGCTGCAATGATTGTAAAAGATTTGACAGTGACGGTTACGGGAAGCCATACAGTTTTTTACTTTTTTTTAACTTTTGCAGTTCTCATCTTTCTTAAGTTGTTATTTCTCCTCTTCTTATATCTGCTGATTGTTTTTGCCACTTTCTTTCTCTGGCTATCTCGAGTAAGATAGGAGAAACCGAGTTTTTCTGAGAGGAAAAGCAGTTTTTTTTAAGGAAAAGCTTCAAAGATCCAGGAAACATCTTTTTTGTGTTGGTTATTTCTGGTTTCTGGCCACATTTTGTATTGAAAAGGGAGTTAATTACGGAAAAATGGATATAGAATCCGGCGTCGAACGACAAAAAAGTGACGATATTGTCAACGTAGACGGTCAACTATATGATTTAAGAAAAAGAAATGAAATTCTCCTGAGGAAAATTCTGAAAGTGATTTATTCAGATTCTACGATGTTTTCCGTCGAAAGTATCCGTTCGCAACTGGAGACGACGCTACAATCTTTAGAAGAAAAAAATAATCAGAAAGAAACTCTCGAAATGCAAATAGCAGAACAAAAAAATCTCCTTGAAGCAAAATATTATGCAAGTTATCCTGATGGACAACCTAATCCGTCTTTTCTCAAAAATGAAATCGACAGTCTTTCGAAAGTAACTGTTATTTTTGTTCGAAATTTTGAATATTTGCTGGAAAAGGAAAAATTAGTGGATGCAAAGATCCTCACTTCTCTACAGGCAAAGGCAAACCTTTCCGACGTTTTAGGTTTCCAGAAAGCTCTGGCAGGATTTTTGATGAATGATCTTTTTCTCGACTTTGAGAACGAGGTTTTTCAAAGGGAAGGTTTTACGATACTCGATACGGAAACAAGATGTTCATCCTACTTTGATGAGTGGAAAAATTTGAAAATTTCAAATGCTATTGCCGCTCGAAATTCTTCAAAAAGTTTCGATGCTTTCGTCAGGAACAAATGGGAGTCCTTTCAAACCAATCTACTTGATTCATTTAAAGACAAGAAATTCCTAATTTCCGAGATGATTCGTCGTAATAGCGAGATTGAATCGTCCTTTGTGTCGGTGGCCATGGCTGCCTGGAAGCTCCATCGCCTCTCCTTCTCCTTTAACCCTCCTGCCACACTAATTCGTGTGAAGGCAGGCACTCCTGTGGACGGCCATTCCATCAGTCTTCGAAGCGCGTTTGATCAGGGGGAGGAGGAAAAAAGAAAGAATGCCACTGTTGCATTTGTCATTTTCCCTGGCTTTCGACTCAAGTGGACAGTCTTCCCATGTCAAGTCTATCCCAGTTTTGATTGAGAAACAGGAGAAGAAAATAGAATCTAGCAGGTAGTGTTCCAGGAGATGCAGGGCTGCGAATATGGCAATGTACTATTTTGTTCTTTATTTTTAAAATTAAGTTTTTTAAGTACATTAATGATATGACTGATGATTGGCGTGATTGGTTTGCTGTTATATAGTGTGTAGAGGACACGAGATCGGTCGTTATGAGTTGTATCTGACTTCGAATGTTCCTTCCTTAATGTAAATCGTAAGAGTTAGCGCTAAGTAATAGATGTCATTGGCAGGAATGAGTCAGTAATAGATGTCATTGGCAGGAATGAGTCGTTAATCATGGGAGTTATATGCTCCTACTAAAAATTTGTACTTTTTTCAGTTACTTTTATTGTTTAAAATACTTTCTTTCTGCTGCATGTGTTGTGTTGCCCCTTTATTTATCAGCCTGGCGTGTTTATTCGTGTTTTTGTGTTTCCGTTATTTTTGCGTTATGCGGACTAGTCATTTTAGTTCTGTGTTTCCATTCCTTTTTGCTCTCCCTCTCCCTCTCCCCCTCCCTCTCCCTCTCCCTCTCCCCCTCCCTCTCCCTCTCCCTCTCCTGCAGAAAAACATTTTTTTTAACTGACACCTCCAATACAATATTTTATGTTGGGTGAGGAATTACCATAAATGTATCTGCTCTAAAACATGAGTTTGTAGTTTGGCGGTATTGGTGGTTTTCAGTTTTGCATATGTTCTTTACTCCATCTACATATGATTGAAGTTTGTGCCCAATGTAACTAATGAGCATTAAATTAAATTCCATAATAAGTTTTGACCTATTCAACTGAGCCAGCTGTCGTAATTTAACTGCAAAACCACAATCATCGCTAATCAGCATTTTCGGAAAAAATTGGCATATACTATACTTTGAAAAGCATACAAACATATAACCATTTGTAATTTCTTTTCCCTTTTTGGTGGTTTTAGCATTTAGCATTTTTTATTAATTAAGGAATAAGGTTTTTGACATGCATCGAGTGGACATCCAATATGTTTTCTGATTTGATTTTTAAATTTATAAGTTGTTCTTTGATTCTTCCTTCACCTAAAAGTATGTGGTCCTACTACCGAATATGTGAAACAAACGAGGTTCTGATATTGCCGAATATTCGTTGTAAACGAATACTATTTTAACGAATGCGGTGACCATGTGTAAAAGCATACCTATATGTATTTTTCTTAGAGTTTCCCTCCAAAACCCTAATAAAAAAGTAACCAAGTAACCATTCATGTTATGAGTCACAAGTTGTGAGGACAAAAGGATAGTAAAAGTACAAAAGCTGTACGGTCAGATGCATCATCACTCACTTTTTACACTTCGGTTGAGAGTGATTCACACCTAATAGTGTGGACTAATGCTTGCGACATGATATACACCGCGAATCGTTATTAGCGTTATGAACTCTATATCGGCACCTCAAAATTTTGACATTAATACCTTAAATAGAATAAACTACACTATTTAAGGAAGTGGACCATAACCTGCCACGTCTCCTGGCACTAAATTAGAATGAATGACGCTAATTTTTTCTTTACACTAATAATTTCTCAACGCTAATAACGATTCGCGGTGTAGTACTCACGAATAAATATTAACATTTAGTACGACGCGCAAATCTTAGATTTCGTCCGCTCGTACGCTTTCAGATTCTTATTGATGGAATAACGGGCCTAAGATTTAACCATAGTTGTTCAAATCGAGCGATTTTTCCTTTTTTCCGATTAAAACGTATAATTCGTAACTTTTGAATAAATCGGAAAAAAACGCGATGTACTTTCTGTTCGGTAAACTGAACGGAGAATTTACGGAATCTGTACGGTATGTACAATAACTGTACCGTTTTGTACCCAAAAATTACGGAATTTGACTAAAAGATACGTTGCATGTCGTAGTACTTTCTGTCCGGTAAACTGAACAGAAATTTAACGGGAAACGTACGAAATTGTACTAACATTGTACGGACAATGACAAAAAAGACGGGAATTGTACGGAAAATGTACAAACTGCGGGATATGTAAAATTTATTTTTGTTTACATGTACGGAATAGTACGGACGAAAATTCATCAACGATTTTTACGATTTTTTCAAAAGGTTCAATGCGTTTGTTACGTATAATTCGTTGCGATTAAATCGTTCGCACTAAACGCCGTGAACAACTATGGATTTAACCATAGATGTCCCGTGCGCATATTACGCACGGTAAAAGCTAACGAAATACTACGTACGGTACGCATCAAACGATGATGAAAAGTAAAAAAAATGCATACATTACTTTGTGCCTGTACAATATTTTTACACTTACATACAGTGTCCGTATAAGTTCGTACATTTTAGGTTTATTTTAGGGGATTTTTTGGGGTTTCCATGGTACATTGCCGTACGTTCCTTTATATTTCAGTACGACTGCCGTAGATATTCCGTACTATTAGGTTTTTAGGGTACACTTTCATACAATTTCGTACATTTCTGTTAAATTTTCGTACTTCTAAAATTTTTAAGGATTTTCTAAGATTACCGCTTTCCGTACGTTTTTGTACATGGCCGTACATCAAAATTTACACGAATTTTACGAAAAGTATGAAAAAGACAAATACTACGTAATTTTCGTAAAAATGTTGAAATCCATACGAATTGGACATCAACGGATTTAACCTCTAGGAACGGTTGACTTTGACCAGAAGTGATGTTTTTGACCAGAAGTGATGTTTCTGACCAAAAGTGATGTTTTTTACCAAAAGTGATGTTTTTAACTTTTTAAAAGTGACGAAACACAACGTGAGGTTATCCGTTACCACTTTACCCAGACGGAGGTCATAAACCGTAAAAATGAATTAGGATTAGGTGTGTAAGCAACAAAAATGGGTGTGTGCACACCCTTTGCTTCACCCATAGTTCAAAAGTAGGTGACCATACGCCCATACAATATGCCTATTGTACGCAAAACATACAATATGCCCTTAAGACCCATATTGTATTGGCCGCAAAATGAAATAAAATAGGAATAGGGTTGAGTTGCACATCGTTCGATAGAGAATTAAACGGCATGTCTAAATTTTAGTGTTGTTTATCGGTAAAAAACTTATCGTGATAACACCGATACCGATAGTTATCGGTTATCGAACAGTCAGAGGTTCCGATATATCGGTCTAGGACCAACAAATTCCATATCGGTGATAACTTAAAAAATATATAGTATGCATACAATAGTACTTTATAACATACTGTATTATTTTATTGATTTAATATAGCGTGGCATGCCACGTATGAAAATCTGTTCTGTTACATTTTAACTGCAATCTATTACGGTAAACGCAGCACATAAACGCTGGCCGGTTAACTGAACAAAAAGTTTATGGCGACGTACGTAAATTTACTAAAAAACTGGTGAGCATGGAACTGGAAAAGGACGGCGGACACAATAGTATAACGGACGCAAAATAACATTCTGCGCGCCGCCGATTCGAACGGACGACTAGGAATGAGAAAACACGAACGGACGGGCCAGCGTGAGCGCCGGCATCCCGGAATGGCTCTTTTAGCAGCTTTTGCCAAAAAAGCCGACAGATTGACACGTGGCAGGTCCCCAGTGGATCTCAAGGAATTAAGGGACAAAGCCATGGCTTCGGATATGAAAGGTACATCGTTTTTACTGGATCCGTATCATAATCGTACAGCTTTCATGGCGGCTACGGTACTTTCTATGCTTAAACACGTCCGGAGAATATGACGTACAGTTGAGTGTACAGACCGTACATTTATCTGTACGGTCAGTACAGTTATCGCCGATAATTATCGTTATCGGCATTATCGCCGATAAGTACCCGATATTATCGGCTACTTATCGGCGATAAGAACGATGTCGATATATCGTATCAATATATCGATTATCGGATACCCGAAAAAAGGCCCATATCGGTTATCGGCAAATCCTTACCGATACACAACACTACTAAATTTTGAAAAAAAATTGGACAAAAAAAAGTATTTTTGTGAGTTTTGAGGGACTTTTTATTTAAACCGTCAGATTTGGAAGATCGGACGGTCGCTGATCAAAGTAGGCGATTTAAAAAGATCACATGAAAAGCCCATAACACAACTTACGAAAGGACAATATGTCATATTAACGTCTGCAATTTTGAGGGCCACACTAAATAAAGCCTCAAATTGACCAACCAGGCAGTATGGGACGATAAAAAAAAAAAATACCACACTGCCAAAAAAATTACCAAAACCTACGGACCAACCCCGTTGGTGGCTGCAAAACAACTTTCCGAAAAAGCTATAAACTGTCCGTACTCTCTCTCGTCGCACTCTCACCGCTCTCCACCGCGCTCATTTTAAGTCATAGTCCAAAAGTAGGCGTTTTTATGGTAGGCCTTTGGTAGGCGCACAAAACTTGGCACAAAACTCGCGTGGAGTAAGCATACTGTATGTGTGTGCGTTGTGCACACTCTTGTACGAACGTACGAATCTGACGTGTCATCATATTACATCGCACGCCGGCGGACGAAATCTTTTAGCGAACTGACACGGCGTAGGATGACATTCCGCGGGAAAAAAATCCCAGAAAAAAAAATCCCGGAAAAAAAATCCCGGAAAAAAAAATCCCGGAGAAAAAATCCCGGAAAAAAAATCCCGGAAAAAAAATCCCGGAAAAAAAATCCCGGAAAAAAAATCCCGGAAAAAAAACCCCGAAAAAAAAACCCCGGAAAAAAAACCCCGGAAAAAAAATCCCGGAAAAAAAAACCCGGAAAAAAAAAAACCCGGAAAAAAAAAAAAAACGCGGACGTAAGTCCTATCGTAAGTTGTGTTTTGGGCTTTTCATGTGATCTTCTTAGATCACTACTTTGGTCAGCGACCGTTTGATCGTCTGAATCTGACGGTTTAAATAAAAAATACCTCAAAACTCACGGAAAAAAAAATTGTCCTAATGTTTTTCAAATTTTAGACATGACGTTTAATTCTCTATCGATCGATGTGCAACTCAACCCTGTTACTATTTTTTTTCATTTTGCGACCGATACAATACGGGTCTTAAGGCCATATTGTATGTTTTGCGTACAATAGGCATATTGTATGGGCCTACTTTCACCTACTTTTGAACTGTTTTAACTCCATCGCAATTATTTCGAAATTTTGTTTGGTTGCCCGTCCGCGTTTTCTTTTTTTCCCGGTTTTTTTTCCCACGGAATGTCATCCTACGCCGTGTCAGTTCGCTAAAAAATTTCGTCCGGCGGCGTGCGCTGTACTTTGATCTTACGTCAGATTCGGACGTTCGTACAGGAGTGTGCACTACGCACACACATACAGTATGCCTACGTTGCGCGAGTTTTGTGCAAAGTTTTGTGCGCCTACCAAAGGCCTACCATAAAAAAACCTACTTTTGAACTATGGGTTCATCCGATAGGGTTCTCATCGCTATTGGACAAAAAGTGGACATTTAAGGTAGTTTTCAGCGATGACCACTTTTTGCGCCCGTGGGATGACCGGGGTCAAATTTTTGGTCATCTAGAAGTAGCCGCGTGGCAAACACGAGCTAATTAAGAAAAGATGTCCCGGGCAGAACAAAAATATGTGAAACAACGTTTTTCTTTCCGCACTTTTATGAGTCTATGTTTTTTCTGTTGGGATAAGCTCCCAAATCGGGGGTGAATTCGTTATTTCGACGACTAAAAATGTTCCTTAAAACTTTCATTTTAGGTCTTCCTGTTTTTTTAGACTTGCCCGTTTTTTTTTTTTTTCTTTATTTACAAAACGACACTGAAATGACCGCTTCTGGCGCCCCTGATGAAACGATACCCTAATAATGCGTATTATACGCGATTTTAGTAAAAATCATTACTATTCCCGTATAATATTATAATTCAACCTGCACTTTGAAACTATCCACTTCTACAAGATCTTCTACTGTACTGTTTCGCACGATTCCGTATAGTATACGTGAACAGCTGTACAAGACGACAAACATGACTAAAGGCAAACCAGTCGTCAACCTCTCCAAAAGTCATTTTCGTAAAATATGATCCTATGCGACAAGAAAATCTTGAATCATAAATAACTTCATTTTTCCTTGTGCTACACGACAAAATACTCCACCGAAAACGTCAGCGGGTCCAGCGTGGCGATAAAATCGAAAAATTCGTACCCTCGAAAAAAAACCCGTAGCCGAGCCCTTTGCCGCCACGTGGTGGAAGGAGGATACAAAAGCGGACCAACCAAAAACCATGTACTTCGCTACGCGACAAAAAACAGACAAAATAGGGCCCCGTCGGGACGCGGCGAAATGTGCTTCGAAGCCGTACAGTCGAACCAAAGTTAATTTACAAGTTTTGTCGTTTTCTCCCTCCATATTTGACTTTGGGAACATATTTTGGAAGTACCTTTTCGTCCACAGCCCGTCTACTCTTCTCCCATTATCTCCCTTCTCGCTCCATCTCTCTCCCTCTCTCTCCCTCTCTCTCCCTCTCTCTTCCTCTCTCTCCCTCTCTCTCCCTCTCATTATGGCTTTGTGTGGTGTGGGGGGGGGAGAGAGAGAGAGAGTGGGATTTTCAGGCGGAAGTCCAAAGCTCTCATCAAGATGGGAGTGTCTCCGTACACACCCGGAGTTTAAAATATGGGAAGGTAAATAAATAACTAAATAAGTAAACATATAAATAATAATGAAATAAATGAATGAATGAATTAATAAATAAATAAGTACATAAATAAATTTATAAATAAATATATAAATAAATAAGTATATAGATAAATAAATATATAAATAAATAAATAAATGAATGAATAAATGAAGATTTGAATGAATGAAGAATGAAGAGAGAAATGAATATATAAATATATCAATAACTAAATGAAGAAATAAATGAAAAAATGAATGAATGAAGGAATACATGAATGAACGAATTAAATGAATACATGAATATATCAATAAACAAATGAATGAATACATGAATAAATATATGATTAACTGAAAAAACAAAGGAATGAACAAAGTGAATAAAATATAACTATATTAATAAATAAACGAATAAATATATGCATGAATGAATGAATGAATGAATGGAAAAATGAGAGAAAGAATGAATCTAATGAATTGAATGAAATGAATGAAGAATGAACCTTTTTTCTTTTTCTTTAAACAAAAATTTAGTTTCAACGGCAAAATAAAAAAACATGAATCGATATGAAACACATTAATTGATGGATGGACGACAATAGAGGGAGAAAAACCTCATGAGAAAGAAAAAAAGAGAGACAGAGAGAGAGAGAGAGAGAGAGAGAGAGAGGAGAGGAGAGAGAGAGAGAGAGAGAGAGAGAGAGAGAGAGAGAGAGGGGGGGAGAGAGGAGAGAGAGAAAAAGAGAGAGGGAGAGAGAGAAAGAGAGGGAGAGACAGAGAGAGAAGGGGAGAGAGAGAGGGAGGGAGAGAGAGACACCTCCATATTCAAGTTGTTCTGTACCAAATCGACTGTACTTTGTAAAATTTCACGACCCTGTTCAAAAAAAGGAGAAAAAAAAAAAGTTATCTTTAATTGTTACGAGTAGTTCAAGATTGTTTGGATAAAAATAAAAAAAAGGACAAAAAGCGGAAATAAAAAGACAAAAAACAAAAGACGAACGAAAAAGGCGAGAAAATGAAAAGAAAAAAAAGGTAATCCGAAAAATGCTCCATATCAAATTCAAGAAACTGAAAAAAGAAACAAAAAGGGGAAAAAATATCATAATAGTAAATAGTTAGTAATAACATAACAGTAATAAATAGATAATAGCAATATAATAATAATGAATAGATAAGAAGATAATATAACAATATCATAAAAACATCATACTCATGAATATATAATAAAATAATACCCTTAAAAAAATTATTGTTAAATGTACCTGAAAAGTGATGAGTTCCGCCAAAGGTTTTGCAAAAAACCGAGAATTATTGAAACCAAGGCATCCGTACATGCTGGAAGAGGGTGGAGGGAGAGAGAGAGGGAGAAGGAGAGGGAGAGGGAGAGGAAGAGGGAGAGGAAGAGAGATAAGGTAGGAGAGGAGGAAAAGAAGCATGAAGAGAAATATGGAATAAATGGAAAAATGGAAGATGGAGATGGAAGAGAAGGGAGAGACTGGAATGGATATGGACAATGGAAAATGGAGATAAAGAGAGAGAGAGAGAGAGAGTTCGAAAAAGATCAAAAGAAAGATAAAGAGAGACAAATCGAGAAAACATGAGACAAATCTCAAAGGAGAAAAAAATCCCAAGAGAGACAAATTTCGAGAGAGAGAGAGAGAGAGAGAGAGAGAGAGAGAGAGAGAGAGAGAGAGACAAAAACAAATATCTCAAGTCTCAAAACCCTACGACAAATCTCAAGAGAGAGAGAGAAAAATCACAGGGGAGAGTTGCAAGAGGGAGACAAATCTCAAAACAAAGACAAATTTCAAGAGAGAAAATTCCCAAGAGAGAAATTTCAAGAGAGAGGGAGAGAGAGAGAGAGAGATAGATCATGGAAGAGACAAATCTCAAGAGTGAGACAAGTCTCAAAAACAGAGAAAAATCCCAAGAGAGAAAAATCTCAAGAGAAAAAGAAGTCACGAGAGACAAAAAATCCCAAGGAGACAATTGTAAGAGGGAGAGAAATCCCACGAGAGAGACAAATACTAAGTGAGGGAGAGATCTCAAGAGAGAAAATCCACACAAGAGCAAATCCCAGGGACGAGAGGACAAATCCTGAGAGAGAGAGAGAGAGAGAGAGAGAGAGAGAGAGAGATCCCATAAGAGAGAGTGAGAGAGAGAGAGACAGAGAGAGAGGGCAAGAGAGGGAGAAAGGAGGAGTGGGAGAGATAAATTGCAAGGACGAGACAATCTAGAGAGGAACAAATGTCATAAGAGTCAAATAAGAGTGCAAGTCCCTCTTAACCTCTTTCCTCTCCCTCCATTTTCAATCTCTCTCTCCCCATTCTAACTTTCACTCTACCGCTTAACTCCTGCTCTCCTTTCTCCTCTCCCTCTCCGAATGTGGTTTGCTCCTTCACCCTCCATCTCTGTCCTTCTCTCTCTCTCCCTTTCCTGCCCCCCTCCATCTGCCTCCTTCCCATCCCTCTCCCCATCCCACCTATTTGCTGTCAGCTCTTGCGTCCTTCCTCTCCCTCTCTCCCTCTGCCGCTCTCACCTGTTCATTGTGAGTTTTTGCCTCCTTCCTTTCCCTCTCCCTCTCCCTCTCCCCCTCACCCTCTCCCCATCTCACGGGTTTGCCGTGAGTTTTTGCAACCTCCCTCTCCCTCTCCCCCTCGCACCTGTTCGCTGTGAGTTTTGCATCCTTCCTCTCCCTCTCTCCCTCTCCCTCTCCCCGTCTCACCTGTTCGCTGTTAGCTTCAGTGCCTGCTGTCTTATATCCAGTCTCTGCCGACTCTCCCTATCCCTCTCCCCCCTCATCAGCGCTTTCACTTGTCTCCGCCTCTCCACCAGACCGCGGATCACCTGGGAGAGGGAGAGAGAGAGAAAAAGAGAGAGAGAGAGAGAGAGAGAGAGAGAGAGAGAGAGAGAGAGAAAGAGAGAGAGAGAGAGAGAGAGAGAGAGAGAGAGAGAGAGGGGGGGGCAGAGATATTGAATTGGAAGTCATGGCAGCGGAGAAAATGCAGGAAAGGACAGGTGAAGAAAAGGCAAAATAAATTATTGCCGGAACAATTAAAAAATATAAAAATCACAAGGAAGAAATAAAAAAACTAAAGTGGTAAGTGAGAATGTCACGTAGACAATCTGATCTGCAGCTTTTGGCTTCTTTTAACATATAGGACAAAGGGCAAAGTCTCCTTTCGTAGGTAGAAACAGGATCAAATCTGAAGGAGAAAAAAAACGGAAAGTAAAATCTAAAACTGAATCTAAAACAGAGGTGCAGAGAGAGAGAGAGATAGCGAGAAATAGAATTATAGAAAACGTTATTTAAGACTGAAGCCAATAGGCTAGAGCGAAGGAGAATAAGGAAAAATGGAGAATTCCAACAAGAGAAAGAGGGAGAGAGAGGGGGAGAGAGAGGGGAGAGGGGGAGAAAGAGTGGGGGAGAGAGAGAGAGAGAGAGAGAGGGAGAGAAAACCCTAGTTTAAGAGACCCTCATTGTAAAAAACCCTGACTTTTTTAACCCAAAACCCTAATTTCAAAACCCTGATTTAGAAAAAGCCCTTATTTTTGGACAGACCTGTTTGGAACCTTCAAAAAGAAAAAAAACATGCATAAAAAATCCACACTAATTAAGAACTCACCTGAGGCAAAACTCCAGGAGGATCCAAAGGGGGAAGGGGAGGGATGAGTCCTCCCTCCGTATCTCTCTTCACCGTAGTAAAACAAATATTGTATTCTTGAATAATTGATGGGTATAAACTGTTAAAATCCAATAATACCACATATTTATCATATAGCCCCTTTTTCGGTTCCAATACTAAACCACCGGCATAAGCAGGGCCCTTCTTTTTTCCTCCTCGCCCTCCCCCTCTCCCCGCTCCCACCCCTCCTCCCACTCCCTCTCCCTCCTCGATTTCGAGATCGATATAAGTGTTTGTATCTTCTTCCGGGAGTTCCTCTTGTTCCTGAATATTTTCCTTGTCGGGAACGGTTTTTTTTTTCTTCTGCCCGTGTTTTCGGGCAGCCTCAATTTCCTTCTCTTTTTCTTTTGCGGTCAGCTTGTCGGGCAGAATAAATTTTCGGCGATGGAATTCGTGAAGAAGAAGATACTCGATTCGTTGAGCTCGGGCACCCTAAAACAAGAGGGAGGGAGAGAGAGAGAGAGAGGGGGGGGAGAGAGAGAGAGAGAGAGAGAGAGAAATAATTATGGCCTAAACTTGATATAGCTCCATCATCTCCTCCTCCTCCACATCCTCCCCCCCCCTCCCTTTTTCACCTACCTCTTCCCCTACCTTCCCCTCCCACCTTCCCCCCAACCACCACTTCTCCCTCTCCCTACCCTCCGTTGGATGTGTTAGAATCGGCGATATTCAAATAATCGCTAGGGCGCCAAAGTGTTAACTTTGGAAAATGGCCAAGCCGGGGTTCGAACCCGGGACCTGTGTGAACCGTACACTAGCTCTACCAACTGAGCTACCCGGCCGATGTGTACGCAAGCGCCAAATACCGAATTTATACGGCGATGAGCGGCGCACTGGCGAACCAGCTTACAGCGCGATACACACGTGTGGAGTCCAAAGTGGACAATTCTCCAACAGGATGAACTCCACTTGCCAGCCGGATGTGCCACTCGCCCCCCTCTCTCTTCTCTCCTCCTTCCTCACCTCCCCCTCCCCTTCTTCCTCACCCTCACCCTCCCCCTCTCCCTCCCCCTCTCCCTCCTGTTCTCCCTTTCCATCCCCCGCCCCCTGCTGGGTCTTGCCCGAGGTTCCCACTGAGAGTTGTGAAACCTCCCCCTCCCTCTCTCTCCCTCTCCCCCACCCCTCTCCTCTCTCTCCCTCCCTCCCTCCCTCTCGCTCTCCCTCCCTATCTTTCCCCCCACCTGTAATGTCTTTCTCCACAGGTTCCCAGTGCCGTGAGGTTTCCCGCCCTCTCTCTCCCTCACTACTTTTCCCCTCCCTCTCTCTCTTTCGCATCCCCTCTCCCTCCTCTCTCCCTCTCTCTCCCTCT